>UELU01145156.1:16457-92819 GCA_900490025.1 Megastigmus dorsalis | reverse complement strand
TCTCTCTCTCTCGCTCTCGTTCTCGCGTGCGCGAACGATGCGCGCGCTATGTGGTGCTATATAGAGATCTGTATAGTGTGCTCCCTCTCTCTCTCTCTCCTGTGCGAGAAGGAGAGAAAAATATGGTCCGCCGCGCGCTCGTGTGCAGCTTCCCAGAGACCCTCTCGCTCACTCTTGGATACAAGTAATGCATATATATATATATATAGATGTGCGTGTGCGTTCTTTCTCTTACTTATACTCGCTCGGCGACTGCTGCTATATCTTGCTTTGATATTATGCGAGCGGCTCGTCGTCTCGTTCCTCTTCGTCTTTTATAACGGCCGTGTTATTTGCTTTTTGCGGTGCTTTCGGTTTGTTGCTTGTTTATCGTTGGCGGCGCGCGGGGAGAAGGAGAGAGAGAGAGAGCGATAGAGAGAGGGGGATGAAGGCGGCAGCGAAAGTTTGTTTTTGACCGATGCTGTTGCAGCGGCGCCGTGTGTTTTGGTGCTGTGGGCCTGTGCGAGGGCCTTTTAAATCCTTTGTGGAATTTTCGGAGGAACCGATGGAGGCCGGGTTTCTTTTTTTTTTTGTTTGGTCTGCTTATCTGTATATTATTTGTTTATTGGTGATGTTAGGTGCGTTCGGGGAATTTGAACGTTCGAGCGGATGTGTGTGTTTGAGTAGCAGTTCTTTTATCGATGTAACTTTATAAATTTGAGATTATGGCGGTATAACTATTGATAAAGAAAAAGTGTATGTAATTTTGTGAAATGGGTGAGGAATGGACCAATAGAAAGTTTAAAATATGTTTTTTTTAAGAGTATAATAACGTGTTATACTTTGACTCGAGTTTGAATTTATATGTTTATTTAAAATATTGAATTTTAAGTGTGTTTACATTAAGTCGTAGTAAAGAGTTGCGTGAACATTTACATGTAAATATGTATTTAGAGCCATTAATGCTAATGATTTTCGCCCCCGTAACATACAACCCGCATTCGTTTGTACCAATTATATCAACGAAGTATGGACAATTTGATTACTTTAATCCGGAAAAACGAGTAAATTTTTAATAGATTTCACGCACTTAGAGAATATGAAATTCATTCCTTTAACGTGTTACTACGTCGGTACATCCGTTGAAAACTAAATAATTAATAAACGTGCTAAGGGCACAATTTTAATATATTTTATTTGACTGGATGTTACGTTTCGAGTTATCGAATTGGAAATAAATGACCGATAATACTTATTAAATTATTCATTATGGAAATAGCGTGAATATTAGCTCGCAGTAAACAAGCTCTAAATTAACTTCTACTTATATAATCAATATCAAGCAAACAATTTTCGCCGGGACTCTTTATACCGAAAAAAGGCCTTTAATGAAGCATAATATTGCATATTAATCGAACCTTTTATTAAACTTAAACGAGCTCTAGTATTTTGAATATTAACCATGCCAAAACAAGTTAACAGCTAATGAAATGGTACTTTGTAGATTTGAATAATTAAATAATATTATTCTGTTAAAATCTTTCCTTGCTTATCCATTAACCTTTTTTTATGAGAACGAGTATTGTATAAAAGATATTTTACAACAGTAATAGGAAAAACAGAAGGTCGAAAAATCAAATTGAATTTTTTAATAAACAGTATAATACCGCGCTTATAAGCATTACATTATATCCATCATAACTTACACATTATTGCATTGAAATTTAAATTTCAAAATAGAATCGGTTGTGAATATTTTCGGTCAAAAAATTTTCTGGAATTCATTCTATTCAAAACTTCTCTCCGAGATAATATTTCCATACCCGAAAGTTCGTAGTGGAAAAAATTTGGTTTATTGTGATTAATAAAAAGTATCATCCCCCATATTACAACTTTTTTTTTGTAAAAAAAAAACGTTACATCCAATAGGTATTCATAAGCTCCTCGCGCATAAATTTCCTGATAAACGCGAAAATTTTCTAAATCGTGCACACATAAGTTGTGAACAGAACCACACGAGAGAATCCAAATATTCCCTTATACTAATAGACTGAACCTTTTTACATTTCATAATTCCGTTATCCTCACAAACAGCTATATCCAATGTAAATAAACCAAGAGCTTTTTTACAAGCGCAGGCCCACAGATGTGCCCGGGGCAGCGTCGGCGGCGAGATGCACGTGGCGATCGCGTGGGCGGTTTTTGCGGGTCTGGCGGCGGCAGATCAGCTCCGGCTCACCGACAGCCAATTGATCGCATTTAAACTCATTGCACGAGCGCTGCGATCCTGCGAATCTACGATCTGTACACACACACACGCGCGCGCGCACACCCACGCATATAATTGCCGGGGAGAGAGAGAGTCGGCGACAATTACAGCCACTCTCGTAAAGCGATCTTCTAATTTTCGCGAGACGCTGGTGCGTATACACAATGTTGTATATACGCGACATCTGTGTATACAAGTATAGGCTTTCCCAGGCCAATGGCCTTTTCTCGGATGCACACGAGCATATATAGTTGCGTATACAGTTCTCCTTTTCGCGCAATATCTCAAGAGAGACGGTAACCAAGTGGTCAGAACTTCGTATATGCGCACCCGGGTTAGAGTGCGTCACTGGAAACGAACGGATGGAGCCTACATACTTGCCGCTATAGTTTCAGACAATATATATACATAGATATAGATATAGATATGAGCTAGTAAAAAGCTCGGATGTGTGTGTGTGTGGAGGATGAAAAACGGGTCAACTGCGAGTTTTCTTAGTTAAACGTCGCGAAATTGCTCGCGGCCTATGACATTTTTATCGACGTCTATATCGTCGGATTAGTGCCAACTTTATTCTGTTGAATGGAAAAACCTTCGCTCTGTCATATATATATATATAACTTTTTTACAGTTTCTTATTTGCTGTGTGTTGATAACAATTTTAATAGGGGCCACATATCATTTGATATAGCGCATACGTCAATTGGGCTAAAAATTTAAAAGGGATAATAAACCAAAATAAATTGTTAAAAAAGAATTTAATTTTGAAGCTATAAGTGTAGAATAATTGTATAAATCATATCAGCCAGATGAAATTTGAGTATGATTTACTGCTATTTACTGAATCTGCAGAATTTTAATAAATTATATGAGTATTTCCATTAAACAAGTCTACTCGTCGATCTTTAAATTCCATTCATTCTGCTCCATTTACTTTTTAAAGAATTCGAGCTGCAGAGATTTCTCGGAAAATTCAAGCCAATCCATTAAAAAAAGTTTTTGGAATTCGGCAAAAGGCAGCAATCCTTGTGAAATTCTGTGGTACATTTTCTGGTCGTAGCCGACGAAACTGTGGTGAGCGGGTAACGGAATACTTGGCAGCTGTGGAAATGATATACTTGAATGCATTATATGATAGAGGTATTACTCCTAATCCGATTTTGGCATTTACGATATTAATGTTCATCTATTTCCTTCTTATTAGAAATATATACATTTTGTGAGATTTAATTCTACAATGACATTGAATTAACATGCTTTCTTAATCGTTTTGGCATAATAAATTGTACCAAAATATAGATGGAAATAACAAACATTATTAAATTTTGGATCGCCGTGTAATTGGATTTAATATTTTTTATCAATCCGAAATAGTAGTGGGTTCTTTAAAGTTAAAAGAAAATCTAATCTCGTCTATCAGGTACTTAATTCTTGTCATCGCACTATACAAGTACCGCTGTATTCATGGTCGCTCGTAAATTTCTGTTACTTACTGAAAGTAATATCCATTGTCATTTTTTATACAGGGAATATGTTACAAGTATTCTTGATAGATCGTACTTTTTTATCGCGCAATTTTACAGTCGATAATTCATTAATGCTGCAAGGCCTTAAAGTTTCATCAGAAAGGCTTTCTGCAAAAACGACAGCTGATTTATATTTTTTCATAAGAACAATAACAATTGATTCCACAGTTTTTTGTAATATGTTACACATACATACATTTTTTCAATAAAAAGTCTAGAAAATTATTATGATTAATGGTACTGTAAAGGTGTAAAAATAAATAATGATGCATTTTATGTATCATTTGATTACATCTTTTGTAACTTCAACAAAATTGATTCTTCTCAACAGATAAAACAAATATTACAACTTCCTCTATCTCTCTATATACATATATCTCTTTTTTTAAAGTATAATTTATTAAGGAGCGCAAGTAAATGTTGCCTTGGACGCGAAGGGACTACTAGGAACGAACTATTTTCTCGAAACTTAAGTTGAACTAAAATGTTCTTTTATGACGTGACTACTTTCCAGAGTGCAATTTGTTCCCTAAAAGCGAGGTTACTTCAGCTGAATAAGCTTTTTTTCTTTAATTTGCGTTATTAAGGCTTATGACTGACATTTCACTCATGCACGTACATTTATATTTATGATATGTACGACCGGAAAACAATGTTTTATGTCAAGCAGTTGTCTGAATGAATGGAAGTCTATGGTTGCAAATTATACGAAGAATCCTTGGAGAAGTCGTTTAAATGTCAATCTCGACCATGCAGTTCGTGTATACGGATTATTCACTTTTTTTCTGTATAAAATAGTATAAATAATATATGTTTTTTACTTAAATATATTACATTAATTTGTAGAACTAGAAACATAAGAATGTTAAATTGTTGGTGTGCACTTTAGAATTTTTGTATAATCAACTATTTGAGGCTTCTTTATGGATTATTTACATACTAGGACCGCATATCTTTATGCGATCAAATCTCACTGCACTTAATTGAAACGTGGCGACTGCTTTAATCAGAGAAATAAAGTTACATTCAGATGTCAGAAATGAACATCATGTCACTCTGTATAAATATTATGTTTTTAACTCCCCTTTGGCGTAGAAAAAAACTACTTTCAGAATAAAAATTCATTCCAACCTGTAAAACATTCTAAAGCAGTTCATTTTAAATTATTTTATCTTAAATTTCTTTAGAATTCAGTTGTAAGGAAAGCAAAAAAAATCTTATCACTTACATTGTATTATTTTTTTATTATTATTTGGTATTATTATTTTGACTGCACTAATATATAAGTAGCCGATCAAAATCGATTGTTATTTTCTAACACCTAATACGTGATTTTTCCTGGGCCGCGCGACGTTAAGTTCTTCCTTGCATAGTTTTTTATGCTCCTCGCGAAGTTCAGAAAAAATGATATATTAGGTGTTATAAAATAGCAATTGATTCTAATCGGCTACTTCGAGTTTTAAGTAGAATAATATGTACAATACCTATATAATGAATAATCAGTATAGGCCGTAATTTTTTTTGTGACTAATTCATTAAATAAAATTGGTTACTGGTTCTCCGACGATCGATTGCGTCATTTATCTACCTTGTAATTAAAAAATCTGGAACGTTAACATTTACAAATATATTAAATAAACTGGCACGTAATTATTTGGATGGATCTATGTAAGTCAATTCTCTGCTAGTGTTTTGAATCATGCTGTTACTACTTCTGGCTACTAAATACTAACGCAACTTCCGAGTATTGGAAGTTATACGTAATAATTTACTTAATTGCATAACCCTTCTTGTAACGCTCTAAAATGGCATCTCTTCATCTTATTTCATATAAATCTGAGAATTTACATCGCTAATTGCCTGCAAGTTCGTGTTATATAAAAGTACTATAACCAAATATAACATAAACGTCACTCCATCATTATTGCAGTAACATGCAGTTATTTGCACCAAAATCCTATACCATGTTCGTCAAACAATGCTTTATCTAATTTTAAACATTCGGTATAACACAACTCCGTATTCATTAACTTATTTTTCAGCAAACGCAATATTGCTAAGTATTTCTAGAAATAGAATATCGAATTTATATTAACAATGTTTGTAGAGAAATAAAAGGTCTGACCTTAAAGTAATTGATAGTTATAATTTTTTTGCCCGACGGGTATTACTATTTTACAATATTTTAAATGTATAAACAGTGATAAAAGTTGCAACAAACCGCAGATCAGATAAGGCATAAGTCATTACCGCTCACATCGTATTTTTTTTGTTAACGTCATATGGCCTAAAGTAATACTTTTGAATTCATTGAATATTTTCGCGAATGTTTTGCTAGTTTAAAAATACAGTTGACATTTGTAACAATATAATCACGAAGTGCACTTCAGTAAAGAAAAAACTTCAACTGAACACTTGTAACGTTATAATGCTTACTTACTCAGAGTTGGACTTTATAATTCCTGTCTTAAGCATGACATTGGGAAATACATGGTTGTATTCTCTACTTTACTCTATTGAAAGGGATATAAAACCACATCAAGTTGCAATTATCACCGACATGAGTACTCAATATATTCAACGCATTGAAGAAATTTTAATTCGAGAAATGCTGAAAACGACTCCTACTGTTGCAGTACAGGTAGAACAAATTAAATATTTGAAACATAATGAACATATTGCTTCTCAAATTCGTAAGACTTCACGTAAAGTAACTTTGTATGTGATACTTTTGAAAACTTCTGATGAAAATGGTGAAACCGAATTATCGAAACATTTTCAAGATATCACAAACTTTCTTGTGCAACGTAACCCAACTTCACGTCGTCCAATGTGTTTAATGATTGCCTTCAACCAACTGATTCAATCCGAAAAGAATTTCACCGATATTTTTTATCACGCCTGGAAGAATAAGTTTTTAGATGTATCAATTTTAGCCATTAGGGTAAAAGATGAGTCAAGTTATCTGACTCCAATCTTGCACTACTACAATCCGTTCATAGAAAGTATCGAAAAAATCATATGGAATTCGGACTTGGCGATATTCCCAGATAAATTAAAAAACATGCATCGCTATCCTATCAAAACGGCTATTTACAATTTCCCACCATACATCCTTATGACCAAAACTAACAACAGTTTAAAGCCACAGGTAAACGGAATGTGTCATCCAATTTCCGAAATCTTATCAAAGCAGCTGAATTTTACGTTAGAATATTCAGAAAATGTATCAAAACTTAGTTCTTACAAGATCGTTGGAGCGTTGATAAAAATGCTTTTGAATGGCAATATCAATATAATGCCATGCTGTATGCCCTACTACCACATTGAGAACCTAGAAATAGGTGTGGATTTTTCATACTGGCACCCAGTGGCCGTTGTACCAATACATCAGCATAATCTCATTGTACTGATCTCTAAACAAGTTATTTTTTTGGTCCCAATCTGCGCAACGGTCTTTGTACTCCACGTAGTCATTGCGAAGCTGCTTAGGTTCGATCGTCAACATTGGAACGCGCTTTTAATAGCGCAATTTTTGCTGAATGTTTCATCTAAGTGGAAACCTCGAAGTGCAGTCGAAAAATGTATTTTCATGAGCCTCGTGTTTATCGGTGCGAAATATTCCAGCGATCTCATAACGTTCCTGGTAAACGTTAAAGTAGCCCATCGAACCTTGTCTTACGACACTGTTGAAGCCATCGTTGAATCAGGTCTCACACCTTATGTTGAACCATTCGTATATCCGGAATTATTTGTAAATGACGACGACCAGATGAAGAGTCTGAAGCCAAAGACTGTTAACGTGACCTTACCACAGATTTGTATAGATCGGATTATAAGGTTTAAAGATGCCACTTGTTTCATTGACCTGGTAGCTGCGGTGGAGTTTCTTGAAACAAATGAGAAGCGCGGAGTAAATTCTATGGGGATGATGAAAATAACGAGGCCTTTTTCCGCGTACTACGGTATGGCACATATTTATGAACCGGGTTCACCATACGTGGAAAAGTTTAATATTGTTGTTCGAAGGGTCATAGAGTCGGGGATTCGATCACAATGGGAGTACGTGAAAAAGTATGAGACGATAAGAAATCGAAAGATTGATAATAAGTATAAAAACGGGTCGAATGTTATTATTATCATGAAAATTATATTGATTGTTTGTTTTGCGATATCATTCTCTGTTTTTATTTTAGAATTGTTGTACAATATTTTTTTCGTACAATTAAACAAGCTAGCGAGTAATTATTTGCATATTGACCGAAATCATCGACGGGCATGGTAAACTTTGCCACCACCGTCATATCATGGGACTGGAACCAGACCCATACTGTGGATCTTACAGGGAAACCCCCAAAAACCACAGCTGCACATCCAGTCACTGTTCGGCAAAGATGAGAAAGCGGCTCTTGGCAACTACTAGTCACTTTCTACCTGCTTGGGATGTAACTCGGGTTGTAATCCAGATGATAGCACAAATGCGGGCTACAATATTTGCGAATTCCGGATGCATTCTTATACCGGAATAAATACCTGGATATCTGCCTGAAGATTGTCTAAGAACACGAGGTGGCAGCTGGAATTCTAGCTAGAATTCCACGGTAGATTTAAAAAATTTGTTGTGAAGGAATAGTATATTTTAAGTATAATATTAGTATATAAGATAACTATGTATTTTTCAGTTTTTTAGAATTTTTATCTATATAATAATCTCAAAATTTAATTATATATATATATATATATGGATGGACATAACCCTGGTAAAAAATTAATGGGGTTTGTGGCGAAATTCACCATATATGGTCATCTAGACCATTATTGGAATTGGCGTTTGAAAAGAATAAGATTCTATGCTACTTTAATAATTTTTGTATACAATAATAAATTAGGTTTTTTCTGCTTTCTTTTTTCATAATTCGTTACTTTGAACCGGGACTTGGAACTCATTACTAAAAATTCAAATTTCTTGTCCCTACGATGCCAGTTCTATCATCAAGTTTCATTTAATAATATTCAATTTTAAAAGTTGCTATGGGGAACCACCTACAACTTCTTTGACGTAAATGTAATTCCATTGTCACGACAATAAGTATAACGACATGCACCGGTAAGAAAATCTATATAATTTATTTCTGTCGATAGCAACTCTTAGTTCTTTCTCACACACGTTCAGTGTCCATTTCCCCAGAATTATTATATACACAGTAACCCGTTCTAATAGATACACATAACTCCTTATCCGGCTCGACAAATCTGTCGAAATAAACCCCCTGCACTCGTGCATGCACAAGTACGTATATACATGCACCCGAATGCAGCTGCAGCAACATATATATTTATGCATATATATATATATATATATATATACAACGCGTGTATACACATCCGGCGGTTGTTTGCTTCTCGTGGCTTCCTTATTCCTTGTACGGGAGGTAGGGTTATGCGTTCGACGGAGTCAGTCCGCGCGTATATATACGAGAGTTCCCTCGATCCGAACTGTATACGGCCGTTTCTGCAGGCTTCGGGGAAAGAAGCGCCGAGGACATGGTGCATTCCGTGTCGCGCGTCTACCGCCAGAGAGAGAGAGAGAGGACACTTTTTGCGCACGCACCGACCGCGAGTGACGTTTCGACGCTTGTCTTGGCCGTATATAGACGCGGCTTGGTATTTTCTTTTTTGTTGGCTAGGGGCACGCGGAAAGGGTGTCGCGCATTGATTTCCACTACCCGTTTGAGAGTTTCAAAGAGATGTACGATGTTTATTACCGATCGTATGCTTGGTTCTTGATTCAAGTTTGATGCGAATATATTTGTCATTCAATTAAATGTAGGGTTGAGAAAAAATTTGTTTATTGTATGAATTTTGATATGAAGTTTATTAAAAATGAGTTGTAATAACTGAACGATTTATTGATAACTTCGAAATTAGATATATTATTTTCGAGTGAAAGGAAGACAACTCAGAATTTATTTTGAAAAAGGGACAAATTCGAAGTCCATTTATTATACAGCTATATAATAACTTTATCATTTTTCTATATTTCACGTGCGTTTATTCAAAGGAAAAAAGTTATAACCCAACAAGCTGAGTCGAATCTAAATTAATTTAATAACCGAATCACATAATTTTATAATATTGACTTATACTATTTGACGTAAAGAACGAGTCAAACCATTCAATAGCCATTTTATACCGTTACAATCTGTGTGAAAAAGAATCGAATTGTAGTACGATGGAACTCGGTCTTTACTATAAGTATATTCGAGTAGTTCGAAAGAATCAAGAAGCAATTATTTACCCAATAAAAAATTTAAGAAATTTAAATATTTTTGCAATGAAAGTATGCCGTGCACTTGATCGATATATTCAATTTCTAAAAATGTATTCTAGCACAAACAAAGCTATTTTGTGCAATTTCAAAGAAGGCTGCAAGAACGTTTATGCGAAGTGTGTTAAAAATTACGCTGGCTCGGGTCGTTGAAATTGTACGATTGTATTAAATTTTATCTATACCCACGATAAAATTTTACAACACTTTCTACTCTCAAGTCACTTGAAACGAAAACTCTTTTCTTGAGACGGTTTATATTTTTCATTGGTTTGCATACGTAGCAAGTCTTGACTTACAAAAGTAACAGTAAAATAAACAAAGCAATTTATTGTATATACGTTTTATCTTGAAAATAAAACACTGTAATGCTTATTCCCTCAATAATCGTTTATTTAATCTTTTTCTCCTATTCTACTTCTGGTAGTGAATGGCTGAGTTCTATAATTTATAAAATTAAAACTGACTTTGAACCGTACCAACTAAACATTTTCACTGGCATACAATTACCCACCAATAATGATCTTAACCTGGAGGAATAAAAGTTCCGTACCAAATGTGCAGGGACTGAATTTTCCACTCGCGCAAATCCTATGGAAACGATTAAACTTTTCCTGGAAATACACTATACTCGATATAAAAAACCGCTCGATTGTCAAGTACAACCTGAAACATTTGATCGCGAACGATGAAATCGACATGCTCCCCAATCCCATGGCCTTAACTTTCTTCAGCGACGCAGTACGGGGTTCGCAATTCGATTTTTGGCGTCCAGTGGCTATCCACGCTCGCACAGTTGGACTCGATAGGCATGGTATATGTCGCCACGCGGCAATCAGCATAGCGATTCTCATCTTCTTCGTCGTTGTTGTGCGATTCCTCAACTTGGAGCATCCCAACTGGAACTCGATCTACGTCCTGCAGCTGTTGTTGAATGTCCCGGTCGCCTCGACTCCCCGTAAAATCGTCGAAAGATTGATCTTCATTAGTATATCATCTTCGTCGGTGCGAAATACTTCAGCGAGCTTCTTCTGATTCTCGTCGATATAAAGATATCGGACGAGACACTGGCTTACGACACTATGGGTGAGATCGGCGAGTCGCGTCTCACTCCTTCTACATCAATGAGATTCTCTTCTCGTCCCTGTTGATGAACCGCGACGATTTCGATCCTGACGTACGATACAGATTGATCAGCTCGACGGACATACGCGTATGCATCGATCGAATCGTATCGTCGAGCGACGCTGCCTGTATCGTTAATTTAGTTACCGGTGTGCACTTATTGGAGAGTTATCGCGAACGAGGCTTCAACTTATCGACCATGATGAAAGTGACCCAAGCTCTGGATGTTTCCTTCGTCCCGTCGCACATTTACGCACATGGATCGCCGTAACAGGAGAGGTTTAGCGAGATTGTGCAAAGAGTCGTGGAGTCGGGGATGCGAACCAAGTGGCAATTGGTGGAGAGATACGAGAGAATCATGGACGAGGAGATCGTGAGCAAAACAAAGGACGAGGCTGCTATTTTGTCATTTTTATCTGCGAATGCTCGTCGTGGGCTTTCTTCGACTATATAGAAAACGCATCGCAACGTCGATGAAGGTGCAAGTGAAAAAGGCTACATATAAGTAGAAAAATAACTTTCACGGTCTAAAATGGACAAAATGAAAGTTAAACGCCACGAACGATGTATCGTATGTAGTTATATGCCGAGATTCTCCGCAGCAGCAACAACTCGCGATGCGGCTGGTATTTTAGCACCAAAAGAAGAAAAACTAAGCATATCGCAAATGCGTTATACATAAGACGAGGAAGTTCGCGAGCAGAGAGGGTAACAACCGCGATGCTATATGGCAGTGCACAATTGCAATGCGTCGACCCCGTTTTACGAACGCCGCGCGATTGACTTCTCGTTACAGCCGCTATATTCCGTACATATATATCTGTGTGTGTGTGTATATACATTTATAGGCGCGCTATCAATAATGATGGCATTGCGCTCGAGCTTGGCCAATATGCGTATATACGTCAACATCATGCACGATACATCCGACGTGGTTTCTCTGTGTCTGTGTGTGGTATACATGTGGCTGATGATGATTTCGCAAGTGGCTTGCCAAACGAGCCGTCGTTATGATTTGTATCTATCTCCATGTCCATGTGTGTGTGTGTGTGTGTGTGTGTGTGTGTGGAGTTGATGTACGATGCCAGTTGCAGAGTTGCGTGCCGGTTACTTTACATATATACGCGGAAGTCTTTCCTGTTCTGTGATGGACATTGGATTACACGCACTTTGGAGAATATGGAAATTCGTTAGTATAAGAAAATTTTCTTTTTATACTTTGACGCAGCATTCAGTTATTAGGTAGTATGGTTTTAAAAATGATAAAAGTATTATTATGTACAGAATGTTAAGTTATGCTAAGTAAAAAAGATAAAAGGGATAAATTGGGATGTAGTTACTTTGCGTTAGTGCACTTATGTGGAAGTACAACAAATACTTATACATGCGTTAAAAGTTAATTTTAAATTTCAACTTTGAACTAGTAATAGCATTTAATCTTAGAAACGTGACGCGGAATGTAAATATTCATTTCGTATAAGGTTTTGACACATCAAAGATACACGAGAAACAGTTCTGTTGCACTTCCGCAATGAAAGTTATTTATGAAATTTTCATGAACTCAACATGAATTTTGTACGACTAAATATTCTTTTCTCGCTATGATAAAGCTCGCTTTAATAATAAATTTAACTTTTAAATACAGTTTTTTTAGACTTTTTTATTTTTTATTTTGTCCTACCAGAAATAACATAGTATTTATATTTATAGATACTGTGTTGTAGGATTATAATAGACTAAGCGCCATATAGTTATTAGATTGATTGTCAATTTCTATACTGTAATAATCCTTATATATTCTGTCTCTTTCTCTCGATATGTTACTACGCAAATAAAGCACTTGTGCATTACTAAATTGCACCAAAAGTTGGTCTTTAATTATCTATCCAAAACATGAATATGTTTTTTTAATACATAATAATATTTTTTCTGAGTTTTTCATCAACTACAATATTTCGTAATGCTATCTAGTTTTTATATTTTCTTAATTGAACCAAAAATAGAAGTTTAAACAATTTCTAACGTTTACTAAAAAACAATAAGAACATAAAGTTTTCTTTCGTAATTAAATACATTACCGTAGCGAATATCTTGTCTAATACTTTGAAGTATTATAAAAATTTAACAATGTATTTTAATGTAAGCTCCACTTTTTGCATGCAATACACGATCGTGTTTCGCCCTCGAAATTATATCAGGTTTTGTTAGCTTATTTAAGCTTTTATAATCGTTTTTCCACTGTTACGCTTAAAAGAATCATTCCTAGCAAAAAGGGTTTAACAGAAAAAAGTTTTCTTTTATTGTATTCTACAAATTTTCCATTTAATACTTTTGTAACAAACTATTATTTTTTATGTTAAAGTCCAAATATTATATAAATATTATATATTATATAAGTATTTTTGACCATTTTTCCTTGAAATGAGTCGTTCCTAGCAACAAGTGTTCAACAGATAAAACATTTGTAGAATTGTATTTTACAAGTTTTACATTCAAGACTTCTATGAGTAATCAATTTTCAAATTATGAAAGAAAATCGTTAATTATAGTCGTTTACCAATGATTATCCTTGGAAGGAATTTATTTTAGAGATAAATGTTCAATTCAAAAAGTGTATTCTTTTAGTTAGATTTTTTTTAAATTATAGATAAAAACGATTTGACTACTTTTAAAAGGCCTGCCATTTCGAAGCTTTTGGAACATTTCTATTAGTTAATAGAATTTATAGTTTCTTGCAAATGTTACAAAAGGTGTAGAAAGTTCTCTATCGAGCCTCAAAGCACCATATGGATAGTTTATAAAAAAATATCTATTGCGATGTTTCGAACGTTTTAAAAATTATACCTTCCTCTTCAGTCTATAAAACAAATAATGAATATAATTTTAAAAAATACTGAAAGTGCACACGCCTCATTAACTGTATAGCTACATGTCCTTGCTTAGGCTATTTTCCCAAAAATTTAATTTCGGTATCGCTCAATATTTTCGTTATAAAATATATTTAATGAAAGAAAAACAGCAAATATTCGGTAGCCTTCAAAAACCCCTTTCGTACAAGAAACACGACGCATCAATATATCTCCAGCTATTTCATCCATCGATAGAGAGAAGCGGCGCGCAAGCGAAAATTATTTTTCCAACTACGAGCGGTGCTCGCGTTCAAGCACACACACACACACACACACACACGCGCGCGCGCGCATCGCAGCAGCAGCTCCCCGTTGACTGCAGAGGAAATCACGGTTCCATTAACGCAATTAAGGAGTAGCCCGACATCCCAACTGAGACGCAGACACTCACACGTACCTATATTTCGGCCCTCCCCCCCCCGCCCCGCAATACCTATTATACAAATGTAGTACGTGTGCGTGAAGTGAAGAGCACACGGCCAGTCGGACCAAGTCGAAGAGGAGGAGAATCATGGACCGTCGTCACGAGGAGAGCGTTCGGTAGATATACAGCGGCAGCAGCATGATTGTGAAGGAAATGAGATCAAGTTTAAGTGATCATCGAGCAGCTCGCCCTCTTCGTATATGATGTATATACATATAGAACTCTGTAAAGGGTCTCTCGCTGCGTGTATATGCTACGTGCGTGTGTATACGCATATAGTGCTGTGATGAGCTGCTTGACGATTGCCGTATCCGACGATATGGGTATTATAAACAAGAAAATGAAGACGCGTTGGTTTTGCCGTGTATGGAAACTCTTGGACGATGCTCTTTTGCGTCTCGCTAGCCTTTTTAGACTTCGACGTTTCTCTTGTCTGCAACGTTCTAAAGGAATGGAACTGATTATGAATGGTTTAAGTTTGGAATCGACATGTTTTACAGTGATGCATTTGGATGAATAAAAAAAAATTAGAGTTAAATTGACTTCAACTATGTGACTTACAAATTTTTATCAGTTTTGCATTATAAATTATAAATTTCGACTAAATAATAATATAATGATAATTGAATACATCCAACACATCACGTTGGTCAAATTTTTATACTCTAATAAACTATACTACGTTAAATTGAAAAAGAAGTTTTTTGTTTATATTATTAAATTAATAAATGAATAAAATCCTGAATTCAAGTCTGTTAAGTATTCAATTTAATGTTTTGTAAGTTGAAATAAAATATGAAAATGTGTAGTAAAAATAAAACGGTAAAAATAAAATTTCAAAAATCATTATTTTTGCATTATCTGAACCCCCACATTAGCTGTATGATTGCGGTTTGTAAACCAGCATAGTTGCTTCATGTATGGATTAAAAAGTAGACTAATTTTTTGCATTACATTACTTTAAAAAATATGACCAATAGAAATTTAACCACTTCAGTGAAAACGTGTCGTATACATACGAAAAGAAATCGAAATTATAAAATTGAAAATATCTAGGTAATGCAATATGTCATTGATAATTGATTGATAAATGATAAGTCCACTAATTATTGTTTACCACTTTTGGGACAATTCTTCGGTAAGACACCATCTCTATATCTGTTTAGAAAATTTATAAAAGTTATAATATTGAAAAAATATCAGCATTTAAATAATTATTACGATAGTGATATAAAATTTAAACGAAATTTTAGAAAATAAAAATTACTAATCATTTATATATTTTTTAATTTATTAAAATAAATATTAAAGAATAGCTAGGGATAGGGGATTATAATGAAATTTCATCTCATTTTTAAGAGACATTAAATAAAAAAAAAACTATTTTATTTATTAAAATTTTCTATTTTAGTACCAATTATCATCTTTATATGTGTATATTTTTGGGAATAGCAGTCAGATCAATAATACGTTTTTTGGTAAAAATATAAATTATAGTAATGGTAATAATTAAAAAATATTTATATACAACTTATTAAATTAATATAATTATACACAACTTAATTAATAAATCAAATGAGTAAATTAATATAAAAAAATTTAAGAAAATAATTTTGTATCTTCATTGGAATTTTAATACTTTAGTTTATCTTTATAATTCAATGTTTAAAATAAAAAATAAATAAAACTGCATTACGAAATAGAATAGATACACCAGTTGTGACCATTGATGCGCTTCTAAATATCCCCTGAATAATATTACTGTAATTCAAAATATTTTATTCTTTATGTTACAAAACAATTGGCTTGAAGTGGTGCATCCATGTCCATTTTTTTTAAGTATTTCAAATAAAAGTAGTAACAGTTGCCTAGAAATATTTTGTTTATTTTCGTAAAAGTATTAACTTCTTTTTTTTTATTTAGCAGTTGCTTTTTTATTTTGTAAAAGGGCTCACAGCCTATCGAATTTAATAAATAAATAAATAAATTAATCCATAAAATTTCTAAAATAGATTAAAAATACCAGTTATTTAAGATTGCTTTCAAAAATAAACATTTATTTCAAAATTAATGCTTACGAGCTGTACCTAAAACCTAACGATTTCTATCCTATACACCGATTGTGTTTAGGTATCATCTTAAGATTTTTTCAGCGCGTTATTAAGTTTTGTGTACAGTTTCATCGTAATAGTACCGTAACGGATTCTGCTTTTCACGTAGCGAATTCAAGATGTCTTTCAATTTACATCATTACATGATTTCTTTTGTCTTTTCTTTTTGCACATACGTATATTACAATTAATTTTTGTAAACACTAGAACGCACTTAGACACGTGAATAACCCGGCGATCCACCACTTATGAATCACTACATAATCGTAATTCATTCATCACACATGCGCGCTAAATAATATCTCTCATATTATATTTCATTCTTTTGCTTTTTTTTTAGCTTTCTTTTCACAAGACGTATTTTTTATGAAAAAATTCTTTACAACATACGCTTTTTCTAATATAAATCGAGTTTTCGTTTCTCTTTCTCATTTTTTTAAATATCTGTCACTACTACTCTTACCACTAGCTTGTCCATCAAAGAGCTTCTCTAAATGACAGTACCTTGGATGTTGATATCACATTTGCGGTAAGTGCCAAGAGGCTTTTTATTCTTTGCTTGCAATGGTTCAAACTGCTTCTGCAGAAGAACCTTTTGCAGATTGTACTAATTCGTTGAACGAAGTTTCCATGCAATGTCGCAGTTCCGCATAACTAACAATGAGCACGCTTTGCTCGTCACGAGATATTAAACATATCTGCAAACAAAAGAACAATAGTAATTAATTAAGTTTGTATTGTAATTTTTAAGTTGAGTATTCTACACACAATTTCTTATATAATCTTTAACAAGAATTATGCAAGATAATACCTAGCTGTCTAAAAATTAATTTATATAAGTATATAAACTCATTAAAGTTACGAAAAAATAATGAATAACTCACCTTGTCAGGTGCACCAACATCTAATTTATTCAAACACGATACGACATGAGCTAAATCTAACCAGGGCCTCCCATCAGCTGTAACTTGATGGAAAACGTAATCTCTAAACAACTTGAGCATATAACGATCGCCGGTCTCCGACCATTGCGGATCCAGATTGAGCTCGGGTCGCTCGTTAATTGTGGCTAACTTAACGATCAGCCTGAAGAGCCTGCCATTTTCAAGCTCCTTCGTGAGCTCGTTCTCGAGCACGTCCGAGCAGAGCTGTGCCGCATCCAATTGGGTGTAGAAACGCGCCCCAATCATTGGCATGAGATCTGTCACGCTTCTTCGCGCTGATTGATTTGATAATAAATACCTACGGATGACAAGTGATAGGATGTAAACTTTATTATTTCCTCAATTTTTAAAGTAATATTCCACCATTTTTGTTTTACTTTCGTATTATCACCTTTCTATACTTAACAAGTGTTTTTCAGTTACTTTAAGTATTTAATATAAACTTTACAGATGTTTGAAGAACATTAATTGAACAAAATGCCAGAGCAATTAATTCATTCAATTAAATTTAAAAATTATTTATTCACTAAACATAAAAAGGTATTGTAGCCATATACAATTTGCAGAATTACGAGATAAACTGTCAATGCTCTTTTCGGCACAAAACACTCCATATCGTAATTTAAACGATTAAAAAACAGATCGAATATTACTTTAATAGACTGTACATATATGTAAAAATACTAGTAATATATCCAAACTAACTTGATACAAGCACAAGCATTGCATCACTACTTTTTCAGAATAGGTCTTCGTGGATGTGCATAGTACATGGATACTTGTTTTTTCATAAAAATTCCTTTCTATTTATTTATGGCATGCTTTTGTTATTCACGTTTTTTTCAATTACTTCAATCGAAACTAGTTAAATTAGCAATAAATAAATTCATTTAATCAATCAAAAATTACTACTTATTTTACAAACTCTCTCATTTAAATATTTATTTATTCATAATGGTTACTTATTTAATTATTCATGTATACCAAAATATTCAATTTCCAAAAAAATTTAAATCAATACTTTTATAGATATTAGGTACTCAATTCAATGGTAAAAGTAAACTATTCTTTTTTACTTTTTTCTCATATTAATGAACCACCAAAAAATAAATGATAAAGTAAAGATATTCACTCTTGGCCTATTCACCTTTACAAGCATAGCATAAATAAAAGGGAGATGTAGATCTGTAAAACAACGTAAGTAACCCCAAGTTGACAAACAAGGTGCACCAGAGAGTGCAATAAAGACTATAATATACAAACAGTATGAGATTTCGGAGATCTGTGGAGTAGGTGCGAGCGACGAGTTCGAGAGACGCTTGCATGTTGTCTCTGTGGACGGCGAGTAGGCTGCGACATGCCAGGGCCAATACCAGTTTGCCCAGTGCTATCAGGTCCTCCTGCTGATAGTGCGGTATCAGACTCAAAGGATTTGGCGTGCTGCTGTCGAACGTCACGACGTCCGGCACGGCGGCACAACTTATACGTAGTCGCGTGCGGGAAGTCAGTAAAACTTTGGTTGGGTCTAGGCATCGGTACGCTAGACCTGAAAAAAAAAAATATTGGGAGTAGGATAGTTGTGAAAAACTGAGTTTTATGTGGACCAAATTTCTTTACAAAAAAAAACATATTTTGATGGACAATTTTATCATTCGATGGATTTCTCAGAATTCGTTTTTTATGATTGAATATTTAACTACTATATTATTATTTTAATTTTTTGCTATGAAAAATATACATTCAATCGGATATTTATTTAATTTATACTTCCATAAGGAAATTCTACAGAAAATGGTTTTGTGAGTTACGAGGAATTGATGGTAAGTAGCTTAACTTTGTATGTAAATAAGATAAGAAAGTTTAATAATTATATACCAGCTGCATGAATTACACGAAGAGCTGCAGTCAGTTGAATGATGTAGCTCCAAATTATACTTTCTGGTAGCATACTATTATGCTGTTGTCTGAGAATAGTATTTTTTGTATGACTATAAGGTCTAGGGGCATTCGGATCTGAAGAAAATGGATCTGTGTAGCCATTGAGTTCAGTCGCAGAAAAATGTTTGTTTAACAATGTTTCAGACCCTGGATGGTAATCGTAAACGAATACTATGGCTGCAAGAACATTAATATTTTAGTTTAAGAACCAGATTATTCGTTCAGTTTTTTCAAAAGTTAAAAATTATAATTTTAAATACTAACAGTGATCACCAAATGCTTTTGTGGTAAAAACATCTTTTAACTGAACCAGATTTGTGTGCGCCAATTTTTTCCACATATCAACAAGTACCATACATTTGGTATTTGTCAGCCTGAATTCTAAAAATATAATATACTTTACTATATACTTATCCCAATTTCATTGATTATTAAGTTTGAAAAATTTAATCACAAGTTATAAGCCCAATAAGTATTAATTATTTTTAAAATATAAGATAACAATTCTTATTTATTTTTTAAAAAAAAAGTTTCTGAACTTTTACTGATACATTCCCAATAATAGATTAATATATCCCAAGAAATAGTTTTGTGATAATATTCACAAACCATGAATTCGTCGTAGGCAATATTTTGTTCCATTTTTGACATTAGTAGCTTTGTATGTTGATGATTGATAGCCTAGTACTGTTGAGACGGGTTTATGTATCAATTCCAATGGAACCAAATCATGATAATTTTCAACTTCATTAGGTAAATCAGGATATTGTACGTGATCTGGTTGAGCAAGTGTTAGAGCATTTTTTTGAAGAATCTCCATTCGCAGAGTTTCATTAACGAAAAAACTCAAAGCTGGCGGCGGTGGAGGTGTATTTGAATCAGTATTGTTTTGTAATACTGGCTTTGTGGCCATCTTCAATGGTTGAAGGTAAGATGGAGTACCTGGATATATGTAAGCTAGTGGTGGTGGTTCTACATTTGTAACCTAAATAGAAAATTTAAGCACTTTTTATTTACTACATTCAATAATAGTTTTATAAAAGATTTGAAATAAGAATGATTGAATTTTTAAAGAAAAATATTAATTAAGCTTCTAATATTTATAGATAAAGTAGATAATTAAAATTTTAAAAATAAAATTATCTTTATAAATTAGATTGTAACTCTACTTACAATTTCAGTTCCTTCTTCAACAACAGGAATTGCAGAATCAACAACAGGATTTTGGACGTAGAAGTAGGTTGTGCCACCAACATTTTCCTGGGAATGATAAGAATTATTAAAGATATTGGGTGATGTACTATTGCTATTAGCAAGCCCTCTTCCAGGCAAGAATTCAGGACCAACAGTAACTTTCTTTGATGCATCCAAGGTCAAATTGGATAGATGCTTTGTCACATTTGCAGTATTCACTTGTACCCCTGGAGTTTGACGATTCTGCAAAAATTATAATTTGATTCACCTCGTAATAATTTCTTCTAAGCACAGGAAAAAGCATACATCTTTTAAATTGTCAATTAAAATGTGAGTTATTTTAGTTTAACCTAATTATTTTCATGTCGAAGTCATGAATTAAATTCAATGCTTTGCACTTCTTGCATTTAATAAACAATCTTTTTTTAATTCAAAACTTTCAATATCAAATCTTAGTTAAAATATAGAATATTTAAGTATTTAAAAAGTATTTGAACATCAATTAAATTGTCAAAAGTGTAAAAGGATTAAAAATTGAATAAAGAAAATCCTATACCATGTAAGTGGCAAGCTTTGACTCCAGCGGCACTCCATTTGTCTGAGGTGTGTATGCAACGAACATCGAAGGGTCCATGTCTCCCTTGTAAGCTGCATTTACTGCAGTCCAAGCAATAATATTAAAATCCAATAAATTGAGGACTTATCGCTCACAACATTAACACATTCTCGCCCTCCTCACTCATCCCAATAAATATCAATAATTTATAACTCACTATATATCTATATATATATATATTCTTGTATTAATTATAGCTATATACAAATATATATATATAGAAAAACCTTCTTAAAAATAGTCACTAAGAGCCTCAACTCGCTTTCAACAATAGCAAGTACAAGTATCTATATATTATCCTCCCTTTTGGACTTCAGTCTATACTATTACACCGCGGTATAGTATAACGAAGGCGTTCGCCAGCAACAATTGACTTTGCGCATCTGTTCTATCCAATATATACGTAAATGTCCTGACCTCCTGATTACCCTCAGGAGAACTAAACCCCTTAAATACTTTTGGCAACTACATCCTGGCTGGCCGATAGAAGCGAGACGAAGCCGACCGAGCGACGGGGAATTCGGAGCAAAAACGGCGATGTAATCGCTTGTGCTAGCTAGAGCTCGGCGACGTTCGCGAACTTCGACTTCTCTCTCTCTCTCTCTCCCTTTGCTAGCCTTCTATCTCGCTCGCACTCTGTCTGTCTGTCTCTCTCTCTCTCTTCTCCTTTATGTGCGCTGCTCTTCAATCTATATATATATACGTATAGGTATACCGAAACCCACACCTACGCGGTAGGGAAGAACGTACAGTTATATAGTCCCTAATGTCAAAATAAAAAACATGTATAAGAAAGGAAGGAACAAGAGAATCTTTCGTACGCGCACAATTGAGAGCTGCCGCGACCGCGACAACACCACACACGCAACAAAAACAAACGGCTCTGCTTCCTACGCGTTATATACTCGACGATGCGTATATGTATATATATATATATATATATATTTCTGATCGCTTCGCGAACTCTCCGATATATGTATACAAATAATAACCCTTGTCCACCTGAGGCCGCTTTTTTTTTAATACACTTTTATAATGTATATTACACACGCAGATTCAGCCAACAAGGACGTGGTAGACTCTCCGTAAAGACGAATGCTTGTTGCGACTCTCTTCTTTTTGTAATGCCGCTTTTCCGAGGAACACAAGAGACTCGTTTTGCACACTCACTGCGTACCTACGCGAGACTAGTCCTAGATCGCTCTGACGGTGCGCCAGACGACGACGGCGTATATACGTATACCCTACGGGCTACGGTGTTGGACCTTTTGTCAAAGCCGCTTCGCGTCGTTCCTATACCCACACAAGCTCATAGTCCCCCAATACACATACGTGCGCGTGTGCACATATACTCTGTATAGTCATATACAGATAGTGTATGCATTGGCGCACATACACACACGGGAGACAGAAAAGAGCGAAAACGCCGCGCGCGCCGAGGAAGAGCGAAGAGCTGCCCTCCGGTGTGTACAGTAGTGTTAGTGTGAAGCTTCTCTCTCTCTCTCTCTCTCTCTCGCACTCTCGCACTCTCTGTGATGAACGAGGCTAGGTAGGTACTGTAACGCAAGAGAGAGAGAGAGATGGTATAGAGGTGGAAAATCGAGGGTGGGAGAGAGAGAGAAAGAGACGGCTGCGGCGCGCCGATGATGGTGGAACAAGAGGGAGGGGGCAGAGGAAATATTATAAAGGTAGGAAAAAGGCTGCGATGTGGGTATATATACGGAGAATGAGATATACATAAAGGACTGGGTATACGTATATACAGATATATATGGTCTTGCAGAAAGAGCGAGCGCAAACTATAGAGAGAGGAAGAGAGAGAGAGAGAGAGAGAGGGAATAGGTATATGGCGAGGGCGAACTGGGAAAACAGCTGCACTTTCGGAGCAACAACAGCCGTCTTACTTACTCACACGAAGCTACACGCGCACACACACACACTCTCAAAAATTTATATATACATATACTGTGATTATTATCGATAAGCTGACTGTTATTATTAACGAAAAGGAAGGGTAATAATGTACATCCCCTGTAATCGAAATATGTATATAAGAAATCTTATCTAATTTTTTAAGCAACACTTATATAGGTATAATAATTATTGTTATATGGAAAAAGGAACGCGCGAGTTTGCCCTCTAAGAGGATCTATAAAGGGATTGAGAGAGAGAGAGAGAGCTAGAGAGAGAGAGAGAGAGAGAGAGAGGGAGGAGGAGAGAGAAGCAATGGCAGCTGATTTTGACAATGTACGCACTATCTCCCTCCCTCTTTCTCTTTGGAGTTTCAGTGCAGCAACGGTGACCGGCGCGGGTGCCGCTTCCAATTCATCCTTCTTTCGCTGAACTGCACTTTTTTTTTACGCGCGCGCGGGAGAGAATAGCGCCGATATTCGGCTTTTAAGCTTTATATATAGGTGCAGATGACAGAGGAAAGTGGCGCCGACGGTGACGCTCACTCCGCGAGCGGTTACGTATACAGCACTCGAATGCACACTTGGGGGGGTTGCAGAGCTAGAGCAATGCGGAGCAGCAAAGAGGAGCACTAGCCTGTATATATGTAACGAAAGCTACTACTGTACCGTGCGTTACGTCGACGACGCGCTCTAAACGCGCTTCCCTTCCTCGTCTTCTTCCAGAAACATCACACGCGCGTATACAGGCGCACGTAAACACGTACAATAGGCAGGCTCTCCTTCGTCTCGGGGCCCTTTAAACGGGAGCTCTTTAAAATCCGCCGCCAGGGAGAGAACACCCACACACTTTTTCCAAGAGTCGCGAGAGAGCCCGCGGTGTACACTCTCTCTCTCTCTCTCTCTCTCTCTCTCTCTCTCTTTCCTTTCGCGCTTCCTGTATATAAGTATATAGTGTATATACAGGTATGTGCCTATGTATAAATAGGTACGTATAATGGATATACCTTAGTGGTGAGGATATATTCGCGCGCGCGTAAGTTTATATATACCGCAGATAGACGAACGCGGCTCGGTCGCGGCGTTGTCTTTCTCTCTCTCTCTCGCTCCTCGACGACCGTGAATTTCGACGCACGCGCACACTGTACCCCGCTTTTGTGTATCCGTGTGCAGGCAGAGGCATTAGAGGATAATATGCGCGCGATATACTGATCCTTGGGCGGTAATGAGCGTTGGCGTAGAGTCCAGATCACGAGTTTCCTTATAGCCGTTTGAATTTGAAGGAGTTCGATTTCATGTTTTCTTGTACTGCTTAAATTGGTACGGTTTATGGCTATTGACTACGCAATGATATACATAGAGTAGGCGGGACGTGTGCTATTCTTACTTGATACTTGCGGCAGGGTATGCGCGGCTAGTTTCAAACACTGATGTAACATAATAGTACTGTAAGTGGTTTATTATTGTTAAATAAATGGTTCGAAGATATTGTAATTTTTGTATGCTCGTTCAAAAATTTTTTCCATTAGTCGCTCCGAAGTAGTTTTAAACAATTGTATCTGAAAAGTTGTATTTCATTCAAGACTGTATCACACATTTCAATTGAGATAGTTTGTTGCAATTATTTACTTATCGTAAAAGTATAAGTTATTAAAAATCTGATAAGTTTTATACAAATTCCGAGATAACGATTTGTGAGTTTCCTTAAATTTGAGTTGTTCCAAATTATTCGCATATTATATATAAAACAAAAAAATACACTCATCCTATATCAATTTTATTCAATATATAATTAATTTTCATTCGCATAATAGTGTGAATTGTATTTTATATACAAATGGTCTAGATGAGTATAATTATTAATTATAATTCGCTACGATCAATCAGGTCAATTATTTTTATTTTACATTTTTGTGAGTTATATAAATATGAAGTTGATCCCAGAGTCAAATTCGATAGGGAGCATGATCATGTTACAAGCTAATCTGTGATTATCTAGCAAATTATCTGTCGAGTTCATTAATGGAAAGTTCAAAGTAACATAGGTTTCTTACGTGTTTCGTTGTTTTGGTGACATTACAAATTCAAATTTCAAATCTAATATTTACAAAATGAAGCCACAATGATGTGCAGATTTCAATAAATCTGTGAAACAGGAATATATTCTATGTCGTTCTGAACGTTATATAGACAGTCTCTTATATTGGGCATCCTCGTCCATAGGGCTATTCTACAATGCAGCCGGATTAAGTCATATTGAAAAGTATCACGTATAATTTACGGGATTACGAAAATAGTAAGTTAGGTTACACTACTGAGTAAAAGGATATACTTATAATTATTATATTTATAATACATACATTTTTTTTCTTTTGTATTTTCTTTTAGATTTTTCAATATAGTGGAATCGCATAATGTTTTTCTTTAGCCCCAGCAATTTTTAACTACAATTTGTAAATAGACTTTTTTTTGAAAAATGATAAAATAATATGAACTGCAGAAAGTCAACCGATTTATTGAATGACCGCACAAAAACCGAGTGACCGTGAAATTCGCTGTTTTTGCATAGCAGATAAGTATAACAGGTCAAGGAAAGGAGTAAAATCGATCCTACAGGGCTCAAATTTAACTTTCAGAAATAATAAGGTGAGCTGAATAATACTTTTTCGAGAAAAGGCGAAAACACCCCATTTTAAAGGTTGAAAATATTTTGGCATTGATGAAAAGGTTACGATTGAAAGATTATTCGCATAAAATAATTCTTATAACGATCATAAGCAGATTTCCTTTACATTAAAGATGTTACAGTCGACATTCTCAAAAGCGTCACAGTCTCACAGTTTGCCGATGACATATCTATGACTTATTGTAAAATATCGCTGCTAAAAAGATGCAAAAATGTAATAGTAAAAGCTATCAAAGTATTAAAAAAATTCTTTTTACATTAGGCTTCGGTCTCACTCCCGATAAGACTATATTTATCCACTATAACAATAAAAGCATAAAGCCAGGGGGTAAGTACCAAAATCAAAATAGACGAAACTATAATAAAATCCAACGATAAAGTATAACGTTTTCTTGGAATAACCTTTGATTATCTACTATCGTTCAAACAATACGTAAATGATATGAAACGAAATTGTGTTAAAAGAAGCGATATTATAAAATATTTATGAGAAGTCGAATAGGGATCCAATCAAAGTACTTTGATTACTTTTATTTACAAACGTTTCGTTATTGATTACGCTAATTTCGTCTACTTTGCAAAACAAAAAGTAAATATAGATAATCTAGAAAAAGTTCAGATAACAAACTTAAGAATATATGGATTGTCGCATATCTAAACCAAACAAACGTGATTTTAGCAGAAACAAAAATGCAGCTAATAACAGAACGGACATAATTTCTTTGTAAATGCTATCTAAGTAAAATATTTACCAATAAAAATCTAAACTTTCGCGATACTGTACTAAAAGTCCACTCTGCTGCAGCAAACTAAATAACAACGAAAAACTCCGTATCATAAAAGAATGCATTGATGATGTAATAAAAATTGTTAAGAAATTGTACGAAAATTATAATTGTAAATAGAATATTAATATTGTATTAAAATTCTTTAATATTTCTAATGTAGACACTGTAAAACCGTGGTTCACAAAAGAAAACTTTCCTCGAAATTTTATAGTAACTTTCACTAGATGTAGAATAAATCATTATAACTTAGCATCGTTAACCAGAATAAATATTATTAACTATTCGCAATAAAAATGTAACGATTGTGAAGAGGATTTGAATCATATTCTCATTCAATGTTTTCCTTATCAAGTGCAAAGAAATCAATTATTGTATAAACTATTATAAATGAAGTTCCATCAAACACATAGATTGCATTATATTAAAAGCTTGTAAATTTTATTCGAATTTCTAAATAAATGTAATATATCAGTGTAAAAGGAAAATATATATTTTACTAATAAAAGTTTTGCAGAAATAAGTGAGACTAGAAACGCTGAAATAAAAAAAAAATAATAGACAGGTAACATTGTTTACTTCAATATAGGACTTTACAATGTAAGATAAACTATAAGTAGGTGTGAATCACCTACTTATAGTGGCTTTTATTTTGTCAATTTTTCTGAATCGAACAAATAAATGAAAAACAAAATAATAAGGAAACGCAAATAAAACCAAGATTTGGATATCAATTAATTTGTTAACTATTAATAAGTCCCACGAATTAATACAAATTTGACTACTATTAACTATTTGTTTTTTTTATAGTTAATATCATGATCGTGATGAATGTATTTGTGAAAAGAAAGTGAAAATACACCTTTTAATTATTCTTTTTATTTGCAACAATGCCAAGGCAACATAATTGTTACGGGAACACAGCAGAATTTGTAGCTAATAAAATAAATTAAATAAATTATATTCTCATTGAAATTTCTTTCGCTTATAGAGTATATAAACTCCGTGCAGCTATATACGTACGTATAATACTATACGTATGTGCTCAATTGATATTACAGTGAAGAGCTACCATTACCGTATGGTGTATACTGCTCTTATAATATAAGACTATTAGTCAGCTCTGCATTATCTTTCGTTGGTTCTTCGACTTTCTACATATTAGTAAAAATATAATGTTTTGTAACTTTTACTTAAGAGATGTCGGCGTTATTATTATACAATTAGACGGTATTATTTCCATGCCTCGTGGCAATGTATCAAAAGATAAGCCAATAAAGTCACTATTCAATTCAATTCAGATTGTATTATACATAGATGTACCAACAAGTTCAAATGTTAATTTAAGAATCACGAGTTCAGTAATTGAGGCTATAATTTAAAAGAATTTTCAGAAAAATCAGTTGCCATCATTAATAACTTTTAATCTATCTTAAACATAACAAAGTAATAAGATGTTTTAATTTATATAACAAATAATGAATAGTACAAGATTATAATAAAAAGTTAGATATTGTCACACTTGGCCGTGCCGTTCAATAATGCCAAGTTAATTTGAAATTGATAAGAAAATTTTATAGACAACATATCTTATAAAAGTAATAAATCTATACTCGACAGTGAATAAATTAGTCATAAATTTTTATTTACATATACTTAATAATAATCGTACAACTTTCCTATTAATGTGCATCACTACTTTATGAAGTGTAATTACGAACACAATATCGTTAGAAAATCATTACGTCAGGGTCAAATGCACGAAAAATCTCGTAGGTGTTGTCTACATAATTGCATTCTATACCTATTTGCGCATTGTCTTTACTGCCTCCCAGACATCATCAGCGAGGAGCTCGGGCTCTTCCATAGCAGCGAAGTGTCCACCCCGGGGCATATTCTTCGTGTGTACGAGGTTTACATATCGATCGCGCAAGAAATTCGGGGCTTGGTGCAGCACCTCATTAGGGAATTGGGCGCAGGCGCTCGGTACCTTTATCGGTACGCTGTAACAGAAAGTATGACGTGAAAGATATAGAGTTTTCAAGTCTATACACACACTCTTAAGATCGTTCAACATTAATCGTGTATGGTATTGGTACAAATTACTGACCTGTCCATTTTGTATTTCAATCCATGCTCGCTAAAAGTTTCAGCGTATATGCGAAAAGAGGTTGTGATTTTGTTCGGTGCCCAGTAAAGCATTATGTCATCTAGAAGCTCGTCCATGGTGAATTTTTCCGTGAGCTTACCGTCGCGGCTGAACTGGTAAGTTTCGTTCGTAAGCGACGAGAATTTTTCTAAGATCCAGGCTGCCAAACCAGCTGGTGAGTCGGTCAAGCCGACTCCTAAAATATAAGAATAAACGCATATATTTACACTAAGCTAATGTAAGTTGATTAATATTTATTCGATGAGTAGATTTTTACTTACCGACAGTTTCGGGTTTAGTAGCTTGTTCATGGAAGAAGCCCATCTCGAGAAGCAATTTTGTCAATGTCTCAGACATTGGCAACATCAAGTCTCGTTCTTCCTTCGGTAACAGGAATGGCAATTTGCTGCTAACGAGGATCTTTAGCCATGTCGTGGGTTTCAAGACGAAACACCAGTTTGAGTGCATACCCAAAACACTACAAGTTCATAAAGTTATTTTGACAGGAGGAATTAGCTAGTCAAAATCATTATCGATTTCTAAAATCTTACCAACTACATTGGAAATATACTTACTGTTCTGGATATATGGCTGCCATGTAAGATGTAATGATAGCACCCCAGTCACCACCTTGGGTATACCATTTGTCGAATCCCAACCTGAGCATCAGGTTCTTCATGACATGAGCTATTTCCACGGCACCTAGTCCAGCTTTAGATGCTGTGCCAGAGTAACCGAACCCTGGCAGGGATGGTATGACTACTTCGAAGACGAAATTTTGTCCTTCACGAGGTATCGTGAGCAGTGGGATGACTTTGTAGAACTCGACGATTGAGCCAGGCCAGCCGTGTTGCAGGTACAAGGGTAGAACCTCTATGCTACTGTTCTCCGGCAGTTGAGGCTTTACATGGATGAAGTGGATGTCCATACCTAATAACATTTGTCAAAGTATATATTCGTATAAAATGCTAGGGTTTATTGAAGTATGGTGAAATTAATGAAAACCTTTATAAAGAAAATACCTAACAGATATATGTTAGGCTTATGAACATAGGATTTATTTAACTGCAAACAATAATTAATCGAGATGTACCTTGTATGTTAGTCAAGTATTGTGGATACTGATTCAAGTGGACTTGACGACTTTCGAAGTCGTATTTGTTGAGCCAATAATCTACAATAGTGGACACAGAATCACTTGGGATCCCATAAGTCCAGTTTACATTTTCTAGAGGTGGAGCCAGTGACCGCGTATTTTTCAGACGAAATTTCAGATCATCGATCATCTATGAAAATCCATTATGTTAAGAATCAAATATTTTACCATTTAGAGATTGCCCAAGTAGGGCCACATCGGACGCAAAACACTATGGATTCTCGACCTTTTCCTAAGCTGGTCCAAAGTATCTGTATTGCACCCGCATATGTTATGTGCCCGTAATTAAGACGATCGCGCTCCCGGTGTGTTAAAAAAAAAATTATACGCTACATAAGCACTCAATGCTCACCTCCTTGTCAAACTCAATCTTAAATGGCCGCACAGTCTCATCCTGTTGTTCGGGTTTTTCACCAGAACCCCAATATGTATCCTCTAGTACTGGCGGTTTTTGAGCCGCTGCTACTCCTACAAGCGCGATCACCAATAAAATCGCACCCTTTACCTTCATTGTACCCTTACGATGCTCTATCTGGAATTAATCTATTAATATGATAAAATGTATTTCGAAGTTTTTATAAAATTCACTAACGTTTTGAATAAAATATCACGATGTCTTACCACATAAACGGAATGCGTGACTTTACCTCTCAACGGTTGGAAAGTTTATGTGCCGCTCTGTTTTTCCGAAGCACTATATATAGGTACAATTTACATGTGCTTGTCATCGCGCATCATTGTGAATATTTAATATGATCGGAAATTTGGTACCGTTATTTTTAGGCTACCCATTTTAAGTAATAATACTTAGATTACGTTGTTGTAACCACTTTTTTACATACACTCCTTGACTGTTGTGTCTGTAGTTATAGAAAATAGAAGCTTTTTTCTTATTTAGGTGTCTATTAAAGTCAAATTGAGTAATTTTTTTTAAGACACGAATTATCGCTATTTGGACAAGTAAGTCAATAAACAATTAATTATAAAACGAAACGATAAGCGGAGCATAAGTGAATGAATTTTGTAATACACATGTGTTTAATAATTGGTGACAAGACGATTTTTTTATTATTTCATGGTATTATGCAATATAATATATTATTTTTTTGAAAAATTTTCTTTGAATATTTATAATTAATTCAAAGAAGACTTCATGCTAATTAGTTGATAGAAGTTCTAGTCACTTCTAACTAAACTGGGTATTTATTTATTTCTGTTTCATAGGTTCGTAAAAACTCTAAACAGATAATTACCTACTATTAAAAAGTGTAGAGCAAAAAAATTTTAAAGAATATTCATTCATAGTATATTAAAGTAATACAAGCTTTCGATGAGGGCTGGAAATAAAAATGTCACATTGCATATTGATTGATTTAATGTTTAACCTATGTATCTTATTTATATAAAGTAATCACTTTAATTAATAATTTGCATCAAATAATTTCATTATTCAACTATTTAAACCGGAATCAAATATATAGCTGTTTTAGTGTTTCCTTCATTCAAAGCAAACGATAAGAGAGTAAGAAAAAACAAATACCGCTAACAAACATCGCATAATCGAATTTTACCGTTATTTATTATCTCGTGTGCATTAATCAAAAGTATGACACTACACTTTTAAAAATTGGATACACGATTTTAAATATTGATCATCGTATACGAAGAGGTACACGAAAAACAACGCATTTGTATTAAATATCCTAAAAAGAAACAACAATGTAAATTTTTATTCAGATCCACCTATGCACGTACCGGCATCAACATTTCGCATATATAATTAGAATATTTAATATGAATTATCAATTATTACATATATCCAGAATTATATGTAAGTTCAGGTGCAAAAAAAATGCACAAACACAAAAAATAAATTTTCAAATACAGCGTTGAAAAAAATTTGTTTTGGCTAAAACCAACTAAAGTCTGTTCTACCTTTACCTTAAGCGTTTGTTTTTTCTTGCAGAATTAAACAATGGGTCGCCTCATGCCGGTCATAAATTAACGATGCTCAGTGTAACGATGTTCAGTGTATCGATGCTCCGTGTATAAATAAAAGATATTGGATTATAAAACTTCCCAATATACACTTCGTCTATTAAATATCTATCTGGAAATGTTTCAAGTAAATCTTTCAATGATATCTGCAAAAATTTCTCTTTCCATTTCTTAAAGTGTCATTGAAATATTGAGTTGAAACTTTCCAGATAATAGATATTCATAGACAAAGTTTACCTGCATTGGAAATTTGCATAATTTTAGGTACTTATTTAGTTATAATGAGAGTAACTAATCTACAAACTTAAAATTTTATAAATATTAGAGTATAAAATACGGGACTCAATGCTCGAACAGGCACGAATGATTGGACAAGCATAGTTTATGTACCTTTCCAATCAACGCAATGAAATGGAATTGAAAAGAAATGTTATTGCAGCAACATAGTATTTGTATACCTGTGTAGAGTATGAGTTTTTTTGCACATAATCAAAGTACTGCACACGCGCTCTTGTTTTCACACATTTATTATACTTGCATATTCTGCGATATTGCATTCGTTTTACAATTTGTAACTGTATTTTTATTATCCTTTTGAATTTAAGTTTTATATATTATTATAATGGTATTCAAAGGAAACAGTTATCATATCTGAAATTTTGCATTTTAAAATGGAATCAGTCACTGCAGGTCATCTTTACCATACCTATACTAATATCTAAATTATACTAAATTAAAACAAAATTTCAATGAATTTCCTAAATAACAGTATATATAGCGTATGTAACTAACTCAAACTCTTCCTTATCAACTTATTTTTAAAACTAATTATTTTGCATTTACATTATTTAATAAACAGTGACGTAAAGGTGAAAGCTTCAATGGTCGCACAAATACTAGTGATTCGACAAACTTCTTATAAGATATTTTTATCAAATTTAAAATAATAAAACTAATGCAATGATACAGGAAGAATATTTCCCTACTTAGCATATGAAAAATACTTATTTTTTTTATGTAAAATAAATATTATTTACACATAAAAAAGTTACACTTTCTGTCCTGGGTTATTAATTACAAAAAAGACACAAAGTTTCGTAAAATCAATCTTGTAAACAAAATTTATTACTATACAATTATAAAATTGATACAAAAGTTGAGTAGAAACTTTTCAAAACGTGTATTTATAACTTTACACGAAACACAATTTTCAACCAGTTAGACTCAAAGAGCCCCTTGAACGCAACAGTACAAAATACAACTTGAATCAGTTAGAATAAGAAATCAACCAACTTGTTTTTATTTCAAATTTTACATATAGTCATCGACAAGTATTACCAATAATTCAGACTTCCCAAACACAGAATAAATCGAGTAAAAAACATCCACGCTCAACATTCACACGGATAATCCATCAGACTTCTTGTTTCTCGAGCCTCTCGCGCTCCTTGGCAGCGTCGAATTCCCGCATCGCCTTTACAGACGCCCAGACGTCGTCCGCGAGAAGTTGGGGTTCCTCCATCGATGCGAAGTGTCCACCTCGGGGCATCTTAGTGACGCGCACGAGGTTCTGGAAACGATCGCGCAGGAAGACCTCGGATTGGAAGACCACCTCGTGAGGGAATTGGGCGCAGGCGCTCGGAACCGTAACTGGAACACTGAACCGGATTTTGTTTCACGGTACTTTGACATTCGCGGTATTACAAAGTTACGCATTGGTTAGTACTCGTTAATAAAAAAGCTAAACAGCTTCGATAGCTTAATATCAAAAGTAGCATTGAGAATAAAGGAAAATATAAATTAAGGATTTTTTTTAATTATGGTAGATACTCACTTGTCCATTTTGTACTTAATGCTATGAATGTTGAAAGTCTCGGAGTAGATGCGGAACGCGGTGGTTGCTTTATTTGGCACCCAGTAATACATGAGATTGTCGATGAGCTCGTCCATGGTGAACTTTTCCAGCAGATTACCGTCATCGTGGAATTTGTTTTCCATTCGCGTGCAGGTCGAGAATTTCTCCAAAATGTAGGCCGCTAAACCTGCTGGTGAGTCGCTCACACCGACTCCTAGAAAACCAGCATGCGTTATTTATCAGTGAATTCAATCGTGCGATTTGCATGTATGGACTTATAGGTGACTAAACAATGCCTATTAAATAGGATTGTGCAAAAAACGAGGAGATTATCTCACTTTTTCAATAACTTGATTCTTTGTTTTTTTCATCATATCTTAGTCAGAATTTATTATTACCCAAAGTTCAGGTAATAAACGATTATTCTATTAGGAAGTGCGATAGTGTCTTTGTTTTATCTGATTAGGAGTTTTATATCTACCCAATTTTCATAAATCAAAATGAAAAGTTATTATTTCACACATACTTTGTGATCAAACATCGAAAACCCTATTTTTCACACCGTATTCGCCGATCAAAGACGACTCACACCATATACACTATCGAACTCTGAGCACTCCGACATCCAAGATCATCGTTACACTGTCTCAAGTATGTCGCGATCCGATTCTGCCTGTATATAATTAGCGCAGCATCGCAAACTCTCGCTGCAGCGAATTACAGGGGACGCGCACCGCCAATGTGCGGAAGAAAAAGCGCGCGAAAGTCCGCTGATAAAGTAACGGTTCGATGCCCACACATGCCTTCTACAAGTATATATGTATACGTACCGATAGTGTCGGGTTTGGTAGCCTGTTCGTGCATGTAACCGGTCTCCTCTATCGCCATCGACAGAGTCTTGCTGAGCGGGAACATCAGCTGCCGGTCCTCCTCCGGTAGCAGCGACGGCACCAGACTGTAAGCTGCGATTTTCAGCAGGACCCATGGCCGTAGTACCAAACAAAAGTTCGAGTGCATTCCCAGTACGCTGAAAGTTCGTTCGTTTCTCAGTATATCGGGAATTCAGTTATTGCACACCAAGCTATTTGTCCAGAACATTGTATATGCAATTAATTCCGGTTTACTTTGGGCGCCGAGCGTTAATCCCAGGATCTCAAAGATCACAACCAATTTAGTGCACAAACATGTATTCCAGCAGTTGAGAGAAAGTAATTTGAAAGAAAGTCGAGGAAAGACCTACTGTTGGGGATACATGGAGGCCATGTTGGCGGTGATGATAGCACCCCAGTCCCCGCCCTGCGTGTAAAACTTGTCGAATCCCAATCTGAGCATCAGATTCTTGATGACGTGGGCCATCTCGACAGCGCCTAGTCCAGCCTTGGCAGCTGGACTGGAGTACCCGAAGCCTGGAAGCGCGGGCACGACGACCTCGAAGACGAAGTTCTGTCCATCGCGAGGTGTCGTCATCATCGGGATCATCTTGTAGAACTCGACGACCGAACCTGGCCAGCCGTGGACCAACAGCAGAGGAAGCACCTCCACTTTGCGGTCTTTCGGTAACTGGGGCTTCACGTGAATGAAGTGTATGTCCAGGCCTAATGGAAGTTACAGCAAAGTGGCGTTCAGTCATTTTTTCCAATGTTAGTTATCGAATTGACCAATGTTTTCATCTGTTTGTAACCGTTATTCTTTCTTAATTTATGTAATAATAAGTGATTTATAACGAAATAAATTAATTAACTTTTATCTGTAATACTTCAGAACAAATAATAAATTATAAGTGATTTTGTCATTTACCGCGCGATGATTTTATTATAGAACGAAGGTTCAGAGTTTCAAGCTGCAGATACATATAATCTTTGTGTACAAGCAGTGATAATGCCAGAATGCCGACAAACTTTTCCTCAAATGATCTTTTATACATCCATGCATGCTTGTAATTTACACAAATGACAATCATCGAATTCTTAATTCATGATGCGTGTATATTCTCATATTCTCATATGCATAAAAATTATAGCTAAAATGCTTATAAAAAAGTTCTTAAAAAACTTAAAAAAATGCTTGATGTCCTTGTCTCGATTATGCGAACTTATTTATATTTATCTTCACAAAAAAAAACTAATATAGCAAAAAATGGTGTCGTGTAAGCCTTTAATTAGTGACGCATCAACTATAATTACATTAATAATTATGCATTTTCTAGGCCACTTTCAATATCAATACAAAACTACACCATTAAATTGGCGTCTTCAAAGTAAAAAAGGGAAAAAGAAAAACGAGAAGACGGCTATATTTGAAGAAACCACTCGTTTACGAGCAAGTATAATATACGAAATGGAAAAGGAAAGAGCTGTGGCGTAGAATCTTCCGGTCGAAGCGATCGAGCGAAACGACTTAAATGAAAAAATTTGCACGCCTGTCGCCGACGTAGCACAAAAGGATCTCGCGCGATATAATAGAGGCGATGAGTTTGAGATTCGAAGCTCACCTTGGACGTTGGTCAAGAACTGGGGATAGCGATTTAGATGCGCCTCGCGTTTCTTGAAGTCGTACTTGTTGAGCCAGTGCTGTACTATGGTGGACACGTAATCGCCGCTCACACCGTAAGTCCAACCAACGTCCTCGAGCGGAGGCTGCAGCTTCCGTGTGTTTTTCAGACGCAGCTTCAGGTCCTCGATCATCTGACGATATCGAGAGATTTTAGTTTTGTGCAGGGTTCGAATCGAGTTTTCGGTGACGATTTCTATGGAAATGGCCAACATTTTTAGTAGCCTTTCTCGATTTAGTTTTGTCATTTTTTAATTTAAAAACGTATTTATACTTTTTGACATATTTGCTTGTATGGGAAAACTGTTGAGTAAGCGGTAAAATAAAAATGCTTCGATACCTGAAGTACATACATTTTATAACACAGACTTAACTTTCAAGCCTGCTGGAAGATTATACAGGAATACGAGTAACCGAATTTACGCTTTCCACATGCAATTATTTTTATGTAAGAATTTAGTCGATTACGTTCGAAAAAAGTATTTGAAATTGAAGAAACTTGAACGTACGTACTGTTACGTTGTAACGTAATCGCAATTTCTATATTTTCATTACTCTGACGCTCGGTTTCACTCAAGAATTTCTTATTTTCAAGTAAATTTTATAGTCTCTTGAAAGAAAATTATTTTTATTACTATAAAATTTCTATTATGAAAGGCTTAAAATTTAATCAAATGCATGTGTTATCTAGATATTCTTAAACATTTACATAATATATATAAATTAAGAGCCTCGTATAATGCTCATAAAGCCTCGCTGTTGTAAAATCAATGCCAATTGTATTTGCATAAATAAAGTTTTACATAATGCTATAAATGTGTATCTTCAAGACTAGCAATACCTGATATAATATTTTTAACTACGGTCAATATTTTGGTCGCTCATTTATATATATATATATATAATAATAATACGAGGTGTAATATTAATTTATAATAAATGTTTTTAGTAATAGTAATTTCCTTGAATCAAGAGTATAGCTTATTTATTATTACGATTTCTCTATTTACGATAATTATTCCATTGAAACAGTCATTTTTAAACTCGTAGCAGAATCATAATTGTTCGGGTCATTGTAATAAAAATGAATAATTATGAATGATTTTAAATCTGAATATTATCGCTCATTACAACGGGCATGAGGAAAAATTAGAAATCGGGCGTCGCGCTCGGCTTCTTATTTATTTCAATTTTATTACAATATAAGAAGGTACGTAAATATATGTATCAAGTGTATAAGGCGATGGGACGCGAGCTCGCAAAAAGTGAAATTCGTCTTATCCGACTTGCACATCTTCGAGCGCATCGGCCAATCGCAATTTCTTTTCCCGTTAAACCGCACACGCCTGCATAAGAATGTAAACACTCGGAACTTATCACTCGGAAATCCTATGTATTACGGATGGAATATCGTAGAAACGAAGGGGAGGGGACAAAGGGTAAACTCACCTCCTTGGCGAAGCTGACTTTGAAGGGTCTGACGCTGGCGTCGATCTTCTTGGGCTCCTCACCAGGCCCCCAGTAAACATCCCGGAGTTTGGGCGCTTGTTGGGCCGGCGGCACGATGAATATCGTTGCACCACCTATCAGGGCTATACCCAACACTATCGCCAATATTATACTCATACCTTTTGCCTTCAGCTCCTGCACTTTGGAATGAAATAAACGGGGGGAGGGGAAGCTGGACGAGTTCGCAGAGATTGGAGTCGCGCGCGTCGCGCACGGAGATTTAACCGTTACTGAGACGCGCGACACGCCGCGCGATCGCTTTATACACAAGCTGTATTGGCGCGTAGTAGTCGGTCTGTCGTCGACCCTTACACTGCACTGCCTCTGCACGAGTGAAACTCTCTCGCCGCCGCCGCCGCCGCCGCCGCCGCCGCCGCCGCGCTGCATTCATACGCACATGGTGGTGGTGTATAAGGAGGCGAATGTTATGTATACTGGGTGGCCGGAGAAGAAGGTTGAATGCGCGGCACACACGCGGTTCTCAATGATGTGCTTTGTATGCGGCTGGAGGATCGCGCGAACTACCGTATGTAATCGAATGGAGAACTGGTCGAGGAAGATTATTTGGGAATTGTTTTGTTTGACGATGAAAAAGTATGGTTTGAAAGTCGATCGTAAACAATGTTGTTATATTTCAATTGATAGAAAATATGTGTCTGAGGATTTTGTAAAAGTTTTTGATTGTCATATTTGTCGTGTTTAAGCAAATTACCGGATCAATTTGACTAGATAAAATTTGATATATTAACTATTCACCTTTTTTAAAAAAAAGTTCATAAACAATCAGATGCTATTTTTCCAGTTTTCCAGTCGAGTTTCCTTGGGTCTAGACATCTGACGGTTTTTTGGAAAATCTTTCAGGTTTTATGATCTGCCTAATAATATAGAAGAATTTACAACTAAGCTAAAGCTATTAATAATAGTAAACCATGGGGGATAAATCACTTATATTCCTGAAATGCTAAATGTTGAAAAATTAAATCAGACATATTTTTCCAAGAGCTGATATTAGTGTCAACTTTTTTAAGCGAATTTCTTTACGCAATTGAAATACCTATTATACATAATAGTGTCAATGTAATCTTCAATCAAGATATCTTAACTGCACTCGAAGAATTTAATTGCAATATTGTAAAGTGTACGTCTGTATCAAAGAGTTTACCAATAAAGTAGTTTATATTTTATAAAAATACAATGTTTTGTCTTTCTTTTGTTATATAAATATATCATATATTGAAATTTTAGATTAGTTCATTTGTAATATAGATTTCGATCTATTCACCACGAGGTTCCAAGAGTACGTGAAATTGAAATGTGGGTAAGTTTATTAGGACTCATTTTGTTCTTAATTTTGTTCTATAAAAATTCCATACAATTAAGAATACGTACTTTGGAATGAATTTCTGAAAACGTAATTAGTGTTTTAATATTATGATATACCTATGTATGTAAGTAAAATTATAAAAGGTCTATCTAATATTTAGGTTTACAGAATTTTTATTGCCTAAAAATTATTCGTAGTAATTGTAAATATCACTTTTTATTTTTTATTTTTAATCATTTTTTTCATAATTTTTTTCATAAGCTATAAATATGAATTGGCCCCTTCTTGAATATTTATACTATGAATACAATTAATACTGTTTAAAAAACATAAAGTTCCATGTACGCAGGTTAATATTCATAAATATTTTTATTTTCTTTCATTTTTTAAACGTCTTACATTATTTGCAAATTGTTATCAAATATTCATTATACTGTATTTTTATTTTATTGTCATACAGCCTTTATGCCTGCAACCAGCCATGCAATAATGCATAAAGGATCACGGTGTTTAAGCATTATTATGTTCTACTACCTCAAAACTTATTTCTAAAAGTTATTTTCAAAAATTTTTAATTGATTTAAATAACAAAATATTGATAAAATTAATTATGATTTTTCTTAAATAATGATTATGGAAAATTTTGTATTTATGCCTTATCAATCATTTTGTAGTTATTTAATAATAAAGAATTATTCATTCGTAAAGTAATTATTAAAATTAGATCATGGATATACAAGAAAAAACATTAACTGATAGTGAAAACTCCAGCCATCCTTAGATTAATCTGAAATTTAAAAAAGGCGGATATGTAAATAAAAAAGAAATGCGAGATTTCAATTAAAACAATAACAAATACATATATTTCTCGAAATGTGATACAGTTAGGTTTCTTTGTGTTGGTGGTCGTTCTTAATTCACTTTTTTTTATTTCATTTATTCATTTAATTATTTCTTTATTTTGTCGTAAGTTGCGCCTTGTGTAGAATTTTCAATAACATCTTTCTTTGTTTTATTCCTGGTTACTTATTTTCTTTCATTATATTTTTTTCTAAAAACAATTGGATCAGACGATTTATTGATCATTGTAAAACATAGTGATTGCTTTCAGTTTGAGTTTCTCTATGAATATTTTTTGTTTCTGTAAACTTGTATTTTGTTTTTATATCCACTTCGCTCTGTTCGCAACATAACATTTTCTTAATTCGCTTATCCTCTCGACGTATATCTTTTATCTACATTTTAATTACTTTTTTGCATTATTTAAGATCTGCGCTTAAGTTTGTAAATTCTTTCTCTTAAAACTCTTCTTAATAAAACGTGATCTCGATAATATACCACTGCTTGCTTTGTTTTACATCTTGTTATTTTTTTTCGTGTGAAGCTCTGCCTCTACATTTATTATTACTCGTCTATGATTTGCTGATTTTTTTTTGTAATTATTTGTCACTCTCGATATAATAATAATAATAATAACTAATAATAATTAATAATGATAATTAATAATAATAATAATAATTAATAATAATAACTAATAATAACTAATAATAATAATAATAATAATGATAATGATTTTCGCTTACTGCTTTCTTTTTCTTAAATCCTGATATTCGTTTATCAACTTCTATACAAATTACATTTTACAAAAAAACAAAGAAAGAAAAAGAATCGATCATTCGATCCCGAGGAAAGCCGGAAATTTTTTGTGTTATACCACCTAAAAAATTCGCCAACAACGATCATTTTAGGGACTCAAAGAGATATACCAACGACTTCGCACGAGGCATTCTTTACAATACGCTTTTTAAACACTTGCATTAAAAATAGGTATGCACACCTTTTTACTTTCAACAATTTTTATATAGGATTTTCTTCTTTGTTCTTGAAAATATCTCGTCGTTAAAAATGTCTCTCCCCTCTTCTTCGCTTATTTTTTGTGTTTTTGTTTTCCTTACATCGACTAACAGGACAACTGCCTTCTATGCAAAAAATGGTACAAAATAAGTAAACGTGAAAAATTTTTCATAAGTCGAAAGCAAAAAAGTAAAACAAAGCTACAATAGATATACTACGGATAAAAAAGTGCAAATGGATATAAGTATTTTAATTATTCGTCAAAACTTGTTTGCCAAAAAAATGGGCGCTCTGAAGCTCGAGAGAAATTCGAATTCCTACGTGCGATATCGTCGTTGCTTTTTCGTACGCCAAGAGAAAAAAAAAGACTTTGCGACGCAACAACGCGTTTCATTTTGCTTTTTGCTTTCGCGCCGAGGAAGAATAAAAAAATCACGCGCCAATCCGATAGAAAGTTCCATTGCGAAAGACTCTATTCTCTGCCCCCCCTCTTTTTTTTTCTTCAAACTCGCAAGGAGCTCGCGATCGTCGAACGAATCTCAAAGCTTTAGCTTCGACAAACAAAAAATAAACATCTAAAAACTTAAAAAAAGAAAGAAGTAGAAGAAGAAAATGAAAATGAAGTATTTAAAAAGTAAAAAGAAGAAGAAGAAGAAGAAGAAGAAGAAGAAGAGCAGTGCCAGCACCGAAGGTCATCATTCGATCGCGGTGCTCATCATTTGAGAATATATCTTCTATATATATAGTGTTTCCTTTAACGCCTCCTTATCCGCAAGTATATTGAAATAATAGCTAATTAAGAAGAAGAAATGAATAAAATATACCCTATATGTGCAACTTCAACGATGAAAAAATTTATTCCAAAACAAGAGGATCCGACCCCCTGGTAAGTGAGGGTCTCCTCATTTTTTTTTGCTTGAATCCCTCGAAAAAAGTTCTTTTAATTAGCTAATATTAAAATAACAACTAACAGGCGATATACATAAATATATATATGTATACGTGTGTACACGCGCATCGCGTACGTTTTTTATCTCGCTCTTTCTCTATCTCTCACACACTATTTCTCTCTCTCGCTCCCTCATTTTTCATTATACAAACGACGATTTCGAAGCTGTCTCGCTTTTGCTTGTACATTATATAGTTTTACAAAAAAAAGAAACAACTTTTCCCCCTCTCCTTTGCGGAATAAGTCAACGGTATCATATCGTTGGTGTCGTTTGGTGTGGCTCTCTATCATCGTACAGTGGATATACAGGACGTTTTCCGTGCGAGCGAGTGCGCAGTTTTTTCGTTCCTCTTTTCTTTTCCCTTTGCAACAACATAGAGCACGCGATTTCCCAATTCCTTTGCGTTATACATAATCGAGTTCTACGGCGATACGCGCAATCATATATATATATATATATATATGTATGTATATAAAGGTAAATTACAACCGATACGGTACATAATAAAATGAGGGATGGTGGGATATGGGCGAGAGATATACATTATTATTACAATATTTATCGCAGTGTAAAAAATAAAGAATCACGAAATCGCTCGCGGGGGGACGAGGATTTTTATTGTTTGCTTTTTTTTTTCATTATTATTTTAAGGAGAGAAGAGATCCTAACCCTTTCGTACGCAGTAGTAAAAACAACTAGAATCACTTGTGTGTGTGTTTAAAAAAAAAAAGAAGAACCGTCACCAGCATGTTTGTGTGTATTGTTTGTGAGATAGGCTATTTTTAATGAACATGGACACGCGGGAGCTGCTATACAAAATGAGAAGAAGAAGTCGAAGGAAGTATAAGAAGATAACGCTCTCGTGCGCGCAGAAAACGTCGATTATGGGTAAACGTATCCTCTTAGTTAGCGAGTATATATATATATATATACAATACATCCGTACGTCGTCTCTGGCTGGGCAAGCAAAAACAATAATCATTAAACGATGCTCTTCGTCCGCAGCTGTTTTTTTGCCTGTCTTCTCTCTCTCTCTCTCTTTGCACGAGTTTCATTTTGTACACTGAAAAAAATTTTCATCTCGGTGCAAGAGATCTAGAATAAAAAGAGCGATGTCGTATCCTATTTTTTTTTAGTATCCCTCCGTTTTGTTCGAAAATAAATGTACTTTTAATGTAGAGCAATTTTGGCAGTGTATAGTGCGCTATTTCATTTGTTAGGCGAGAGTAAGTTTGTATAGGCTTCGAATTTCGACAGGAAAGCATATATGAGCGTTTTTTGCAAAACATTAACGGCGCTTCGTAAAAAAATGGTAACAGAGAGTATCGTTGCAATTACTTTAACTTCTTCTTCGTCGACGAAGAGAATCGTTCGGGGGTCTTTTCATTTGTCACGCACGTCGATTAATCGTGTAGAAAAAAGTTTTCACGAATTTTCGATAAAGCGCTTTCACTGCTCGTCTCTCGAGACCTCAACGTTGATGATTTTTCGCGATGTTCTTTCGTAGTGTATTATCTCTTTCTTTTTTTTTTTGGCGCAATTTCGCTTGATGTAAGATTTGAGTAAAAAAAAAAAACAAGTGAAATGAAAGAAATAGAAAAAAGTTCGCTGATTTACATGGACTTTATTACGTATTGCATTGTTTGCTTACAAAAGAAAGTTCTCCGCATACGCCCTAAGTGCGATAATAGTACACTGCAAAACTGAGCGAATTTCCAGAAATATTCTTGCACTTTTGGAACGAGACACAAACGCTAATTTGACTGCATATACAATAAAACAAATATAATATTAATAAGTCGCGCGGATTAGAATCGTTATTCGAGATAAAAAAGTATTCACAATTGCCACTGAAAGTAATATCTTTTCTTTTTTTTTTCGTTTAAATCTAATAATTTCCGTACTCAGTTTACAGTAGCCATGTAAGTCGATATATCACTATACAATATAAATCGTATTGGGACATTCTACATAGGCGAATGAGAGTATGCGCACGCGGAGAGCTGAATTAACATGTGAGCTCTCGTTATTTTATACGACCTACAATTAATTTTCCTAAAAAAAAGTGAAACCATGCCTTTGAGCAGACGAGAAAAAAAAATGGTTACTCCGAATCAAAAAAAATCAACAATCAATATATATACTTTTCGTATGCCAAAATAAAAACATCTAATATACTTCCGTATGTTAACAAAAAAAAAGTAAGAAAGAAAAGAGAAAAAGAAGACACTTGGTTTGTAAGAAAAAAAAAAGAAGAAAGAAATATAATAATAATAAATTTATACAAATCGCTCGTCTCGAGTCGGTTATCCACTCGAGAGTCTTTTTTCGCCTCCCGGTATACATTTTACAATCGTCAACAATGATAATATAACTTTGTGTCTTTTTTGCTTGCTAACCCCCTCGTATAGAACAATCGTGTCACGTCGATTAATAATCGTTTTCTGCATTCGCAAAGCGTAGTATACCTTCGATAAAGACATTGTATGGATGTATACAATTAAACAATATATATCTCTCTCTATCTCTATTTCTCTCTCTCTCTCTCTGCAAAATGTTGTTTTTTTTTGTTTGTTGTTCTTACTATCATTGTATCATGATATATTGATATCATTAATCTTTTCTTGTATTTATATTTTTATATATATAATATATACTTTTTTTTTTCATGTAATCTAACTATACATATAACTATGTACAATTGAGGGATGGGTAAAGGGAATAGGGGATAGGGAGTAAGGAGGGGAGGGAGAAGTTAGGGGATGAGACAATTTTCTTCGAATGAAAAGAAAGTAGGGAAAGATGCGTGAAATTCTTTTGCTTAAAATGAGAATGAAGCGCTGGAAGGTACTTTTTTTATACTCTTAGCCTTTTTCGTTCTCGTCAATTTCGCGCGAAGCAAAAATCCACTCGGTCAGTCTTTGATCTTTCTCATTTTAAAGGGTAGCAAAAAAGTTGGTTTATACAGTGCCAATCGAACGGATTGTCAAAAACATCAACGTCTTTTTTGTTTTTATTTAATTGCACGTCAAATTATTGCACCATGGTATTTTCAAGTCTACGACAATCCCGGAATATTCGGATGCCTCGAAAAGTTTAAGAAAGAAAGCACTTTACTCTAAAAAAAACAAACAATGATAAATCGGTAATAAAAAAAGTTTTGGATAAACGGTATACGGAATCTCGCAATTAAGACTAAAGACTGCCCGGTTTTTCACTCCGGTACAACTCGTACACAATGGACGAATAGCAGACAGAATCGACAAAATCTCATGCACCTTTGAAAAAAGTGTTTTTTTTTTTATTACTGTTCAAAAAAGGATTTCTACCCCTGCATCATCCGCGAGTATATAAAGCACATCATGTATAACTTCGCTCTGCGGCTCAAAGCGTCTCGTTAAAAAATTACTTTGACGCGTTCGAAGAGCGGTAAGTAAAACAGGGAAATACGGTATACGGAGAAAGCCTGGGGTGATTTGAAGGGGGGGGGGGGGGGGGGATAGGGGATCAAGAATGGGTTTATATCAGCAACGATGAAGCGTCTCGTGATACATGCTCTCGTGGTATAATAGTGGTTGATCGAAATCTGCGCAGTCACAAGCGCCAGGAGCGCGAAGAAATTCTATCGCTTTTCGAAGAACAAAAACAACAACAACAACAACGACGTCGCGGGCGCGATAATCGCTTGTTTTTTTTTTTTTTTTTTTCTTTCAATTACAGCGATCCGCGTTCCTCGCTCGTATATCCTCCTCACTTAATCGCCAATGATTTTTCCGTGTCTTATTTTTTTTTTTTTCTATTCGAGAGAGATGTGTGTGTGTGTGTGTGTGTGTGTGATTTTTGCTTTCTACTTCGTTTCTGTATATCCTCCACTTCTTTTGTGTGTTTCCGTGTCTGTGTGTGTATTTTACTTGCTTTCTTCTTCACTCGTTATTTCTTTTATGTATATATGTATATATATATATGTAAATATATATAAATTCATCACTCGGGGGGAGTTTGGAGGGGTTGGTTGTTTTGTTTCGTCTGCTTGAGAGATGCTGCGGCGGCGGTGGCGGCCATGGACTTGGCGCACTTTTACTGTGTACCCGGTTACACGTCCGTGTACTTGCTCAGCTTGTCGCGCAGCAGCATGTTCTCGTTCTTTAGCCGGTCAAGCTCCTGTCGTAGGCCCATGTTCTGCAAGATACAAGTGGATCATTAGGATACAGCGCGCAAATTCGGTGTTATTTCCTTCTGAATTTGAATTGGTGGAAATTATCATTCTTGTGTATACTATGGCATTTAAAAATAAACTCGATTCCCTTGTTTGACGGAAAAGTTGAAACAAGTGCAATGAGATTTTTTTCAAACCGTTGAATTTACGTGAATCCCATCACTATAGAACGTTAAATCTTTATTTTGATATGGTATTCTATTTTTACTGCGAGATGATAAAATTTCTCTGCAATCCAGTATTCAAATTCAGAGAGTTAGTTATATAGATATATATTATTGGATTTTTGCCGTCTTCGATGTTAATATTATCGCGGTAAATATTATAAACCGGTTTGATTTCGCTACGGATGATGGATATAATAATAATGCAACCGGCATGAATCGATTGCTTTAAGAAAACGTGACCGAACTACTTAGGCGTGTTGATAGACTCCGTATATTAATAAATATCGGCATGAAACTTGATTTATGTGAAGTAATCAAAGCTGAAAAATAAATACTGCAGTAAATTAAGTAATATCCAGTAGAAAGTGCGATAGATAATCGATTCTATCGGTAGGTGGTCCCGATCGAAGATTAAAGAAATTATACAGGTTATAGTAACAGATGGGTATCATATTTGCCAAGTGAAAGTGATTTCTGGTATACAATTTCAGCTTTGAATTTGTCGCAATGTAGCTGGAAAGACCCCAATAGAAAATGTTTAACGGCACATTTTAATCTTGATGCCTGACTACACACTGATATGCCATTTTGCACGCGGAAAATTAAAACATAGTAAGTTATTCGAAAAGGAAGTATTTTCTAAATGCAAAGTCATATGAAATTTGAAAGTTTCGACGTAGCTCATTTTGGATTCCGCTATCTTCGAATGACCTAGAAATTCCAATCTAAATCTCTGATTCTCGGATAAATGTCAGTTTGGGGGGGGTTGGGTTCGCGAGGGTAACGGTAAAATCGGGCAAAGGGCCTTGCCTCTTTCTCGAGGAATCCGGCGCGTAGTGCGATCTGATTCTCCTTCATGCGGCGCGCGTCCCTCGAGCGTTTCGCTGCCATGTTGTTCTTTCTGCGGCGTGCCCAGTATTTGTCATCCTTTAGGTCGTCGGGAACGAACTGTAACACCAGTAAAACCCATTAGATTGATAACTTATTAGTAACTCACAGGGTAAGAGGGACGGTTATTTACACAGGGACATAGTTTTCATTGTTATATTGTTATCAAGATTTATAGTGATGGTTCGTGATGATTTTCTTTTCTTTTTTTTTGAGAACTAAACATCGGGTGCGTGTGGTATTATTAATTAATTAATTATTATCTTGGATATATGTAGTTTCAAAGAAATCTTGTGAAAAGTTAGGATCTATTAGCTACGGTTGTATAATCTTCAATCAGCAATCGTTTAACAAACATCTATTAAAATATCATTCTAACACATTTAGAATGTATATACTTAAGTAGATTATTATAGTATATAGTGTTTGGTGATTATTAAAGAAAATTAGTTGGATAAAGAGATTAGAATCCGTAAATCCATTTCAGTAATATTTGACAAACCGTTTAATGAAAATGTTTCGTTATTCAATTTAGGATTATCTTATATGAAGAATGTAGCCTATTATGGATGAAAAGATCTTAATTGTAAATGAAAAATTCTTGAAAAATATTACTGTACACTTTATTTCGCTCGACGATAAGCTTCGAATTCACTATGTATCAGATAACACGCAGTGTAAAAATTATTAACGCGTTTCTGAATAAAAATGTTTCGTCTGCCTATTCTTGAAATAATGAATACAAACTAAATGTAACCGAATAAACATATTAACCGGTAAAAGCAAAAGAAGCCGACCGAGAGAGAGACCTTTTAACCAACAATTTTAATCGATTATTCAAGGTCGATAAGGTACAGCTAGCAATCACTATTCCCCAATACCTTGAAATTAAAAGCCCCCGATAATTTGACCGTTTCCCAAAATTACATCCATCGTGCCTCGACCAAAAAAAAAAGAAAAAAAAAGAAAGGATCCTCCGGAATTCGTAAAAAGAATGAAAGACAGAGAGAAACTTGTTATGCGTGCGTGTACGTTGGAAGAAGAGAATGTGATGCGAAGGTAGGTGGGATTACCTGCTTCCGTGACTTCTTGATCATCGGCTGGGGCTTGAGCTCTTCGTCGGAGAAGGCGCGGGTCCGGGGGTCGAAATCTCGCCCCGACGAGGCCATCGAGAGCGCTACAAGAGACAAGCCATATTGTATTCGTGACGAGTCCCAGGAGTCTGGCGGCGCGACACCATATACCCAGGAATACGTAAACGACTCAACGTTAGTGCAAGTGTGTGCTCAGGCACAGACAATCCCCACCCATTATTTTATTTCATTCTATACAATTCGTCGACAATTCAAGGATGCTGGATACTCGATTTCTCCTCCGCTTTATTCATAGTCGTAGCTTTGGGTGTTTCGAGTTCGAATCGAGTATCTCGCATTCTTGTAACTGTAAGCGAATCCAACCCCTGACGCGGTCGCGTAGTAACAGGAAGTTTTGGTGCGTTTACGAAGGATTCAATGCTACATTCGATTGGTTTGAAAAAAAATTATGTATATGCAACTTATTATTAAAGTTATTATTAAAGTATATATGTGTAGCTTATTATTAATGTTTTTGTTATAAAATATTAAAGTTCGTGTTACTATTCGTTTGTCTTACTTATTTCGTCTGTTTTCACTGTGCAACGTCTTGAATTGTTCAAGTAGAAATGTTACTTACTGTAGAATGTAGATTTACTAAAAATATGTGTTTCTTTATCACTGGTGGTATTACATGAAGGTATATCGATAAAACGCCAATTATTATTTATACTCTTACAATTTCAATGCTAGCTACAATGCATATGTTTGAAACTAGTATTCTAATGGTTCAATAAGTCTATAGTTCATAAAATAAATATATATATTAAGCAAACTTCAAAATCAATTATATACTATTCCTTTTAGTAATATCAATAATGAAAGAGAAAAACTTTACGTCTATTGATCTCTACAGAATTTCTTTTATGGAAATCTTATTTGGATGAATCGAAATTTCAGTTTGGAAAGTGAATTATTTTATGTGAGCTTAACAAAGAAGTATAAGTATTTGTACACATATTTGGAGAACAATTATTTTGAGATTCTCTGAAGTTCATATTTTACAACAAATTATAGGTATATGCAAATCCAAGATTCTATCATGCAACACTAAAATATTGTACTTGCCATTATATCAAGTATTTTTATATGAATTTATCCACTCGTATAGAAAACAATCTTAATTAAAAACTGAAACTTTGGTTCACCAACTGAAACTTCAACTATGCGGAAGAGGTGAATGGTATTTGAGTATACATATTACACAGAATCGAACTCTATCAAATAACCGATTCATCAGTCCTCGAACATAGATGACTTCCCTTGTAGGACGCTGGCGACAAGGCCGCCAAGATAATGAACCAACACTCACTGGAGTCGGCGGGCGAGGGTGGGTTGAGGGTGTCGGGCGAGCAGCAGTCGCTCGGCGAGGGCGAGCGCTCGCGCTTGGTAACGGGCTCGAGGTGTAGACTGGCCGGGCCCTGGTGTCCAGGCGGCCCGCCGTTGCCCGTCGGCGTCGCCTCGCTGTTGCCAATCTTGTGGAGCTGGCCCGTCTGCATGGGCGCCTGGCCACCGCCACCACCGCCGGCCACGCCGTCCACCGGGATCCCGTTCTCCGAGAGGAACTCGTCCAGGTCCACGTACTGATCAGAATCGAGCGCCGAGATACAACAGACAAATCGAGGTCGTGCTTTGTGAGTCGCGAGAGCTTGGCGGTTTGGCGGGGAATCACGTGCAGTGGAAGCTTATGCACGAAGGATGGCGGAATGGGGAATCGGGAGAAATGGTATGCCGAAAGCAACGAGCGAGCAAGATTTTTTTGGTTGAATGAAGATATTCTTAGCTGGGACTCGATTATTAAAGTAATGCAAAGTTTCTTGTGAACTCGTGTCAACTCTGGAGTAATATATATCTTCACTTAACCAAAGACTGGATTTGTGACTTTATTTTTATCTCTGTTCATCGGGAACAAACTTGTATTCCTTACAATATAGATATTGCATCCCGCATATTCGGCTATTTCATTGTTTTATTTTTCTTTTTCGTGCATAGGCTTGGGAATTTAGGTTGTTGGATTAGGCTTGTTAATGTTACTTCCAACCAGGTCTTTTGATTCGAGGGAAAAAGCACAATATCGATGGTTTCATTTTGGATATGATTTTAGTTGTCAAGTGATTGCAGGTTCAAATCCATATCGTATGGACTTTTTCCCTCGAATCTTTAAAGAGTGAATTAGAAAGATGATGGTATTAATAACTTATGGATATAGATTATGTTGTGTTCGTGATTGTATTAGATAATAATGGGGTGCTTGTTTATAGTGTACGTGCAGATATACTACAATTAAAATGCTATTGTATAATAAGGTACTCCATACGAAGTAAGTCGGTAAGCCTAAAAATCATCATTTGCTGCACGATATTTCATCATTATATTAATGGGCAGCCAATAATCAGATTGTAATCAGTGAACGTGTAACCTCCAGCTTTAGGAATGAAACGTTCGACACTCCGCTGATAATAAATTCCGAACAAAGGAACAAGTTTTTGTTATACATGTACTCGTAATCACCTAATAAATACTTTAATTCAAAGTAATTGTTTATTTTACGTAATTCGCCGTATCGTTTTCAGCTCTTGTTACCACTCGACATACCAAATAAAAGTAAAAAAAAAAAATATTCGCAAAAAGACATTACGAAAATCCATCCGATATTGCGCAACCTCATCCTTTAATAAACCAATACCGATCCAATACTATCGTCCACTAAAAGATTCCCTCAAGCATGCTGTAATAAATAGGTTCGTATAAGCCGCGACTTTACGCGTTGTAAGATACCGGACAGGAAGACGAGGGAATCTATCAGCATCAGCGCAGCAGAAAACCCATATAATCCCGTACAATCACATGGAAAATTCTCATGATCGCTACGTTATTGGGTTAAGGCTTTTACCTAGACACAGCAGCGTCGGCAGTAGCAGCAGCAGCAGCTAAACTCGAAGGATGTGGAGTGCAATTATGCTCGCGATACGCGTACGAAGGGAAAAATGGCCGGCTCGGCTTTTAATTGTCGGCAATTTACGCTAGACCGTGTATATACGTGAAAACGGGATTTTCGAAAATCCTCGAAGGACGTCGTCGTTGTCGTCGCGCATATATATATACGTATATAGACGGAGTAGGAGAGGCGGTGCGGAGCGTTTCCGTTTGTCATTGTCGTTTCGCCGCTCGTAGTTTTTTTTTTTGCGTCTTTTCTCCCCCACTATCCGGTCTTTTTGCTCCCTCCCACCTATCTCTCACTCTCCCTCTTCTTCGTCGTCTTCTTTCGCTATTTTCTCGGAAACTGTATAGGTGGCCGAGAGGCTTGGTATAGTATCGGCGAGGGGGAAAAAAAAGTGTGACAATTTTTCCGTTTTTGTCGCTGTAAAGTTTTCTTGTTGTCGTCGATCGCTGTGTATATCGTATTTAGATTACGAGGCTCGACGCAGCGAGAGAACGAGAGATAAGTAGGTTTAATGCTTAGGCCGCGCACTTCATCTGCCGCGCTCAATTTACTATTTCTATTTGTTGCGGCTAATGATGTGTTTACTTAATTGAAACGCGAGCTTTGGCCGGTTGAATGAAATTCTTGGTGAATATTTTTGGAGCAAGGCGCACGTCGCGATGAACAAAAAAAGTTGGAGGAATTTAAATAAGGATTTTGAATTTCAAATTTTTTAAATTTAAAACAGGACAGTCTTTGGAAATCCTTTTGGTTGTGGCATCTGCCGCCGGAGATCCGTAACCGGGCGATGTCAAAATATTAGGAAAATTTATTCTTCCACTTTTTTTTTTACCAATAACTCCCAACTTCTCACACACTTATTGCAAAGCGATTAAAAAATTATACCGGCAGCGATGGCGAGCGAGCGCGAGTATCATTTATTACACTCTGGACGACGTCTATATAGGCGATCGCGGTGAGCAAGAAAGAAAAAAGAACATCTGTGTGCGTTACATCTCATTTACTTAGCTGCGTATAATCGACTGGTTGCAGGTCTCGCACGATATACAAACGCTGCACACATACACACCTCGTTCTGTCAATTATGATTGCTCTTGTCCTTCGAAAAATATCCGATTCTCATGACAGAAGAAAGAGCAAGAGTGAGAGAGAGAGAGAGAGAGAGAGATGTGCATCTAATTGAAAAAGTCTCTCTCTCGCTCTGTCTCTGTCTTTTTCTATTTTTGTGCGCGGCCGAGCAGCGCGCGACGAGCTGGAAAAAGTCAAGGTCGAGGAAGTCTCTAAGCCGCAGCCGCCGCCGCTGAGCTGCTCAGGTTGTGTTGCGCTACGAGCGAGAAGAAAAAAAGGCGCGCAATCTCTCGATAGTTAACGCGCAATAGCGTTCAATGTGAATTGCGCGGCTTTTTTTTCTCTCTCTCTTTCTTCTCTCTCTTTGCTACGTCTATACGTCTCACTCTCTCTCTCTCTCTCTCGCTCGCTCCTGTTCATTCTTTGTTTTCCAAGCAAAAAGTCTCGCGTATTGTCTTTTCCAGGATTTTAATGAAAAGCTTCTTGTGTGTATCGCGTGTGCGCCGTGATAGTCGCGGCAAAAAAGACGCGCCGCTCCCGGGACAAAAGCGACGCCTTCGCTGCCTCATAGATATATACCTGCATCGGTGTATACGCGCGCGAATCTCTTCCGCAGCGCGAGCTACACGTTTTGCATGCGCTGCTTTATCGCCGATACTTTATTAGAATTTATTACAACCAAAGCGCGGTGAATTATTGGAATATGTATATATGTATATATAATGCGCGCGACCGAGACTTTTGACGCGAGAGAATAATAAAAATATATGAAATGTAAACTGATTTACCGCGTTAACTGGAATAAGTGGGAATGAGTCAGTCGGTCTCGCGGTATGACAATGCGCATAAAAATATTCCTCTTATACATTATTCGATGCATTTTTTTCTCTTTTTTTTTTCAGCCCGTGCACTTTTCTAAACCAGTCTCTCCCGCGGCGGACAAGTCAAACTCTGCGTTCGTTTTTTTTTTTCTTCTGTTTTTTTTTCCAGCGACTAGGTACTACTACGTGCGATTGAATAATTGTCAAGTTGAAATATATGTTATGCATAAATCTTCTTCGGACGCTAATGCATTTTAAGAATTACCGTAAAACCACGTTTTTAATGGACTCGCTGAAGGTTTTGAAAAAGTATGGAACAAATCTATTTTCCAACTTCCTGAACGGCTCCGTCGCGTTTCTGCTGCACACTCGGTGCAAGTCCATTATCGCGAAACGAGTTCTAATTATATCGATCTCCATCCGAATAATTAAATTTAAGTGTAAGAGTATATACGGTTTTCCATTTAGCTCGGGATCCGCAACAACACGAAAATATAGTATACAATCACGTATAAGCTCGAGACCGAAAAGTAAAAACAAAAACAGCCCCTTTCTATACAGCCGAACGAAATTCCACCGCGAACATAAGCGCGATTTTCGTGGCAGCAATAGTACGCTACTCGAGATCGTTCCTGTACACAGGAATCGGTCTCTCGCATTCAACTCGGCCTGGCTCGAAGAGGAGAAAGTCCCGCGTCGGTCGTCGAGAGCAAGTACAAGAGAGAGAGAGAGAAAGGTGGCAGCCAGATTATCGCCAGATTTACGCGTCACGCTCGCCTCCTCTCTCTCTCTCTCTCTCTCTCTCTGTCTCTGTCTCGAGCAGCAGTGGTATAAAGTGCCGGTGGCGAGACGAGGAGAGATAGAGGAAAAGGTCAGAGCGGCTCGGTATGGCGTGGCGGTGCGGAAAAATCGGCAGCGGGAGGGGAGGAGGAGGAGAGCCGCGAGCCGCGAGAGCTGCACCGACTCGCGCGAACCTTCCGCTAACTTCCTCGTTCGCCGAGGCATGACGGCGCGAGGAGAAAGTGACCGCCGCCGCCGCCGCTGCTGCTGTTGCTGTTATTGCTGCTTTGCTTAGCACACGTATACGAGTTTGCTGTCTTTTTCCGCTTTCCTTGGGCTTTTAGCGCTGTTTGTTTTTGGGTGGAAAGGGGTGGGTTGAGACGGGGGTTTGTTTTTTAGTAGGGTTGGCGACGCGCTGTTTAGGAGGTACGACTTTGTTGCGAACGCGTCGATGATTGCGTTTGTCCGATTGGATATAATCCTTTTGATTATGCAATGTATTACGTAACTTTTGGTGGGTCCAGGTGCCAAATATAAAAAATTCAATTTAAGCATGAATTTTGGAAAGTGTAGACCGAGCGGAATCATGCCACCGAATTAAAAAGTTGAAATAATTATAAATTTTTTTGTAACATGGAAAAAGAACGAGAATACTAGTTTATTTTTTTACTGGGTTTCATATTGTTTTTGCATGAAAGTTTGTGTATTATAATAGTTTAAAACAGTCTAAGTATAGTCTTAGAATAAATGTGCAGTATGTAGATGCATAACAGAAAGTCTTTAGGTCGTTGCACTCTCTCTCCCGAGTTCGAGAGACATTATTCCACTCAGTAAAGAATGTAATTTCATTTAGTTGGTTAGCTTCGTCTTACGGACCAAAATGAGTGTATGAGATGTTACGTGTATGATTTGAATGATACAGATTGTTTACTGCCAAATGGATTTTTCTTTTTATTATCTTTAATTTTATTTTGTTTATTGGACGTAGAATCGGAGAAATTCGTGTTAATGATAGTAATTTTTTCGATAAATAATTACCTTGTGTATTATTTTTTAAAATAAGACATGCTTTAAATAAAAACCAAAATTTCTCGCAACGGTCTTATATTGTATGCATTCTTCATTAGTTCAAACAAAAACTGATTACTGTAAATACCAAAGCAAAACAATACTTTCGTATTCTTAAGAAAAACCAATGATGACATGCACAGATGCAATTCCTTGGATTACGTATGTCTGCGGTATTTTAGTTATCAACCGCAATCGACGCGTATGGTTAAAGAAAGATGCTATTAAATGTAAATCATAAACTGAAAAACGATGCACACGCCCAAAAAATTATTCCCAAAAAGTCGATACACTGACAAAAGATTAGTAAAAATAACGAAATTCGTGATAATTGAGAACTTTTACCTGAATCGTAAGTTATAAGTCACTTACAATCAAAGCAAATATACTTTAGCGAATAAAGGCTGTAAAATATATTAAACGTATAAAACTTAGCAAGTCAATTAAGCCTATAACTTATTTATCTCATTAAAAATAATATTAATTTGAATTGATAACATTTTAAGAATTTCCCTCTCGAGAGAGACTTTCTCTTCGCTGAAGGCATGAAATATCGCATGAATGCGTTTACATATATTATTTAATTTCAGCGAAGCAAAACTCAAGATTTCTCGTATTTCGAAATAAAAACAATTTAGTTCTCAAAAGCAATATTCTCGATCTTTCAATTTTCACCAAATCTTTTGCATCGGCATATATATCCAGAGGACAAAAAAAAAGAAAAAAAAAAGGATATTCTAGTCCAAACTCGTGTTGCAGGCGGTGGTTCACGAGCGTTCGTCAGACAAAATGAGATGTTAAAAAACTGCCCAAAAAATACTTATGAAATTATTAAAATATCGTCCAAATTAGAAAAACCAGCAACAAAAAAAACAACGTTCTCTTTGCAAAAGAATAATATAGATTTCCTCTGCAAGCATCTTTTTTTCCGAGGCTTACCGTCTCGCGTCTGTGTACATACATGGTTCAATACCTTCAGGTCAGCATCGTAGGGCAATGTCTTGTCCCAGAGATTTGGCCCGAGAAAGGCGGCTTGGGCCTCAACGTTGCCCCACAGCTCGCCGTCCGCGTCTTTCTTCTCGTCCGGGCCATCTTTTCCTTGTTTCCCTGCAATCACAAAGAAAAACCTTTTGTTAGACGATATTACGTACATCTAAATCGATTAAATTAACATTATTTTATATTCGATCAAAATTGTTATTTGATTACTATTTTTTTCCCCTAATCGTGCAGGATAATTTTCTATAAAACTGTTGCTCGTTTAAATTATCGAAGCATTTGCTGAAAGTACAAAATTAGAAAATATCAAAGGAGTTAAAAGTACTGGCTTATAAGTTGGCTTTTTCCTGATCCAGGAAATTAAGAAAATTATCTCCAGGTAAAAATTTCCATACTTTAATCATGCTGTCACTCATTCAATCTGCTGTCACGCTTCATTCCGATAAGTGTTTCTATTTATTCAAATGAAATTGTACGAAATGTTTAGAAATGCGCTTCGAGCTTGAGTTTTCAAACCTTTTTAACCTATACAACGCAATTAAAATATTCCACTAAATGAATAGGTATACATATAACGAACGAAGAAGTGGATTTCAAGAAGCAAGTACATTTCTCCAGTGAAAAGTATCAACGTATGCTCTGCACTTGGCGAAGTAATCAAGAAACACCGAATAAGCAAACACTCGCCACATCCACGATCCTCAACATTTCCAAACACAACAAACTTTCCCAGTCTGCGCGAGTCAATGCCGAGTAGCAAATCTCGAGTATCGCCTCTAATGCTCTTTGCCCAGAGCATCGGTTAACGGATGACAGGCAGCCATCACCAGTCGCGCTGCATATAAAGTCAGCGAATGCCGCAGCAAACAGATAGAGAACGAGACAAAAAGTAGAGGATCGAGGGGTTCAAGATCTGGCTGGCATCTCGAGCCGGAAGAAATATGTACGTGGACCTATTTTTGATCAACACACCAAGCACGAGACTTTGTGCTGTACAAGGTCAGAGATGCCGCTGTTGCTTCTCTCCCTTTGGACGCCGGTCTCTCTCTCTCTCTCTCTCTTGGCTGTCGGCATCCTTTCTGCGTCCCAAGACAAAGCGAGATGGATAGATGGAGAAAGATAATTTAGGAGGCCGCGGACTTGTGGCCTGACCTCGAATCTCGCGTATTCCTTCGACCAGCTGGTGTGCTGTATATATGTGTAGGCACGTTTTTAGCTAGAGATCGTTTTTTGCCTGGCTCTCTGATCCCTTTTTTTTTTCTTAACGGCTATAACAGGGAAGAGAGGACTTTTTTAGAGGCGACTCGCTCTCGATCTGGCCTTGCCCCTGTATTATTACGTTCAGAATGAGGAATGTTGCGCGCGGCTTGTTTATGCCGCGAGCGTCGATTTATGGATGTGTACGATGTGTGGCTCGTTTTGTAAAGCAACAAGTTTGTAAGGGAGGTCAATAGACGATGTTGCGAATGATTTGGCGTAGGAGCTTCGATATTCTCGTAAATGAGTATTCCACGAAAGTGGAATGCCTTTTCGCAGTTTGCTCGTACAAATTCCTGCTCTTGTTTATCCATAAGTGGCAAAAAATAAAGTCATTGTGCAATATGTTTGGACCGCAGTATATTGTTATAGGATCGAACTCAACATCCTAGTTTTATTATTGCATAATAGGAATCGATCAATGAAACAACATTTCCCCGAACCTCTGACTCAAACTAAATTCCCCAATCTATCCCTGGCCAAAAAAGCCACTGAACTATCCCTTCGAACATCACCAAAATACCAAAGTCCATCCCAGAAGAGGATCATAAACCGATTCCACACGTGTCGGGTACATCTACACCTGGTCCCAAAAACGCAACTCTCCATTTCTCCGAAGCGATAAAGAGCTGAGCACCGATTCCGGGAAGGTCTAGACGAGGAAGTGTTTTCTCTCTCTCTCTCTTTCGATCCTCCTCGCTTTATTTTTTTTTCTCTTGCGCTCCTATACTTCTTTGACTTCGCGAGGATCGAGGCATGCACGGCGTGTTTCTGTATGTGTGTGCGTTCCATCGAGAGAACCGGCGATTGGGTCGACTGTCAAGGCTATACGAGCCACTCCGTTACGCTACGCGCGTGTCTTGTTCTTCTCTTTCTCTCTCTCTCTATCTCTTTCTGTCTTGGTATATAGGAGGGAGATGAATCGTGATCGAACGCTGATGAGCTTGCGTTTTACCGATGATGAGCTTGTATTGTTAATTTACTTCGAGAGGTGGTTTTAGTTGGGGTTGGGAAAGTTTTCAAGGCTAGTGGAAAACTCGAAGTTTTCTACGCGCTGATTTGATAGAGGTTCTAGGCACTTTCTGATATTTTTTTTTTGGTAGGATCATATCGTAATCTCAAGCGCAAATATTTGCGACGTTTTATCGTAGACATTAAGAGTAAGTTGTTGATTCTCGAAAAAAAAACGCAAGTGAACCCTCAATTACTCGTTGTTTTGGTTTGTTAACTCCAACCTCAGGTTTACGTCTTGACACTAAAGCCGCAATAAAATGTAAGTATATTACTCGTTACTCTTAACAACTAACGCGATAAATTTGACACCGCAGCCAACCCAAGTTTCTCCACAACTCTCGCTATCCGTATTTTCAAGAAATAATATAAAACGGCTCTCGGCACAATTCTCCTGAATCGCAGTATATCATGCGGCTGAGCTTATACCTTCGCTTTTTTTTTTCTTTTTCTAATACAAAGTAATACAATTTTGCAATCACTTTAATGATTATTCAATGCCACAAGTACACCGAATCGTTTACTACTTCCTTTCATAAATTACCCATTTCTTTGTATCTGCGCAGGCATGTTGTGTTCTTTTTCTTCTCTCTCCTCTGCTTTTTAGTGTGTGCGCGGCAATAAATAATTGATTATTCTATAAAACTTTACAATAGCCACAAACGCATACACATAGAGGATATATAGATACGCTGTAGCTACGTTTTGATGTTATTAGCAATAATGACGATCGTTAGGATTTGCGCAGCCATGCGAATCCTTTGTAAGTGGATTCCATGTGTGTGTGAGTCTCGTCGTCATCGCGCTTGTCTTTGGCGTGCGATTCTCTCTGCGCGTGTGTTTTATATAGAAGAGGAATCTTGACGAATCTAGCGGAGGATCTAGGAAATATTTATTGGAATATCGGGACGAGGCTTCTTTTTTTTATATAACGATCGCTTCTCTCGATTGTCTTCACCGCGAGCTTCCGCACTTTTTTTTTGTTTTCGACGAAAATTCAATTTCGAAGCGTTTGTGTAACGCGTTATAATTGCGCTTTTGATATAATTGGGTAATTTCGAATTTATATATATATATATTGGGAAAAAGAATTTGATGAGGATTCCGGGAAAATTTCGAAGTCTCGAAACGGGATTTTAAGAGCTAAAGACACTTTTTTTTTTGCGATAAGCTAATAAACTACACTTACACAACGCCTTTACACAACCACGGCCAATGTTAAAGCGTGTCAAAGTGAAGATAGTTAAAGTATAATACACGTTTGGAAGTAATCGCACTGGTGTAAGTTCGAAGTTAGCGTATGTTAATAGAACAATCGAATGGTTCAGGAAACACTACTTGCGCACAATCGGCTATAATTTATTTATGGTACATTGGCTTCCAAAGCTCGATTCCAGTTCGTATTAGCTATATTAGCCTCTCGTTCAACCAGTACCCAGATCTTACGCAAAATCGAATCTTCGCGAGCAACAATAAAAAAAAATGGGAAAACGCGGCGCATAGGAGAACAGAGCTAATGTAAAGAAACTCACCGAGAGTCTCAGCAGCGCCAAGCGGACATAACGCAAATAATCCAGAATGTTTGTTTTTGTCGCAGTCTCCCCGACGTCGCCGGTTTTGTCGCCTAGCAAAAAGCCTCGCTTGCAGATGGAAGAAACGAGACTCGACGAGGATAGAAAAAAATCCGCCACACCAACGTCCTCAAAACCTGCTCTTGATCGTGAATCATTTTCCTCCAAAGTCAAGGATCTACCGCGATATAGGCGAGTCTCGCTAGCGCAAACACGCGATAGGCTATAATACGAAATAGCCACTGTGCACAGTGTACATTAAATTTTTCTGGTTTTCGCGCCAAGCCGAGCGTGACATATCCTTGAGATCCTCGAGAACTGACAGACACACACACACACACAGAGGCAGTTGTGGAAAAAAGAGGTGGTGGCTGCGTGGATCGAATCGACAAAGGAGAGGAGGTCCGACAGCAGCAGCTCTTTTTCGTCGAAACTCAAGCCGAGGGAATCGTAACGGTAAACGCGCGCGCCGAGTTGTATATAGTCGGAACGAGTGGAGAGAGAGAGAGAGAGAGAGAAAAAATGGAGCCTTGATTTTTCTGCGAGATGGGAGGCGCGCGAGAGAGAGAAGAGAGAGAGAGAGAGATTGACCTTTCTTCTTTCGCTGATGCCGGGGGCCTTTTTTGCGCCTCCGAGGGATGATAATTCACGAGAGGAGAAACTCGGATCGCTGTGATACGATGAGCTGCTTGGTTTAATGAATATGTGCTTGTGATGATGGCCAAATGACTTTTGGCGAGATTCTTTGCTATGTAATTTTACGCACGGGTTAATTTCGTCAAGATGACATTGCACTGGACTGTGGCGCGCAGATTGTCTTAAGCTGTAGAAATTAATTCTTGGCTCGAAGGCTAAGTGAGAATTTCGAGCATAACAGCTTCTATTTATGTAAAAGATCTTTATTACTTACGTTTATTTATAGTTGTAATTGCCTATTTGCGCGTGTACCTCGGATTAGTAATATACTCTTTGTCAATACTGTTCGATAACGATACGTTTTTCGGTGTTTACAGGATAAATGGAATATCAAGTGATGAATACTTGTCGCTGAAAAAGCCTCGTGCCCAGCGGAATCTTCAACGCACCGCGTACATTATCGTTATAATTTTATCCGTGAGCCTCAAGGTTTCCCCCCGGCGCGCAATCGCCAATTACACAAAAAAAAAGAGAGTCAGCGGCATAACGGAGAGAGAGAGAGAGAGAGAGTGAAAAAAAAGTGAACGATCGGTCGCAAAAATTGTTGGCCACGTGCGAGCGTTCCTCTCCCACACTATGTATCCCAACGATAAGCCAACGATACGACATCCTTCTATGCGTCTCACGCAGGTGAGAGACACGTAGGAAAGAATCGAGCGGAAAACAGACTTTTTCCATCTCCACCTGCATATATAGAGCCTGTGAGAAAAACCGCCAACTCTTAAGGACAGACACACACACACACACACACACACACAGAGACACAGGTTGATGCAAATAGTGAGTCATAGAGCAGACATAGACGATTGTGTGTCCGCGAAGGTGGGGCGGGGCGGCGGTGGCGGCGGCGGTTCTCTGCGGGGAAAATTAATCTTTCTTTTCTCACCGCGAACGCGACACATCCACGGGCGAGTCCACGGGAGTCGAGTATATAGCCTTGGTCGGAGGGCCTTTCAATAGCCGTTGCTTCCAGCGCCGCTGCTGCTTAGCTCGAGACTGTAGATATATATATATATTTCTATATGGCGGATGGCTTGTGTGTATATAGCCTGCGATTGGTGCAATTGAGCGACATGCGATGCACGACGCTGCCTTGGGTGTGGACTCGCAGCGCCATCCATCTCTCTCTCTATCTCTTTTTATCTTTTCTTTCGTTTATGATGTGGGTCAGTTTGGATGGGATTGCGTTCGAGGTGTCGAAATTGTGGAACATGTGTATTAGAGATTTGAGGAATTGGCGGGAAAATCGAATTGACCACAACGTCACTCTGATTAAGTTCTTCTTCCAATTGCATATATCCGTAATGGTTTAATATATGCAGCGCGTGACGCTCTTTTTTCTTTTTGAAAAAAAAAAAAATAACGAATAATATTACTTGCATTATCTGATGCAACTCAAGGTGAAGGAAAGGATTTTCAAAATATTCGAAATATCAACTATCGTTAGAAAAAATCCTTTGTGACGTATAAACGACATTTTCTCGTTATACGAGGAGCTAAGCGGCGAGTATATATATAATGCATACCGCGCCGCGCGTGAGAAAGCGGAATCGCGCGCATTTCATTGGCGGCTGATAGTAAAACTTTTCAAATGGCTCGTAAAAGCTTTTTTTTCTCTCTCTCTTTCTTTTATTAAACACAGCCGATTAATTATCCCCCGTGACAGTTGCGATCGGTAATTCATAAAGCGATTTATTGCGAACTATCGAGCTATCCGAGCTGCACACAAGCTGCTGCTGCCGCGACTGCAGTACCGCCGCGTCCTTAGTCGCAACTAATTAAGGTCTGTTTGTAACAATCTATCTCCAATTACTTTCGCTAATAGCGCCGCGCTGACGCTCGTATACCGCGAGAGATACGCTCGATATTATAACAATTTGCATTTGCGAACGGCGACGACATGAAAAGCTTATCGGCGAGCGGCGCAAATTGTAGCTTAGTTCAATACCGTTGTGATACCGTATATATTAGCGTGCATTTGTTCCTTTCGTCACTTGATTGTCATTATTTCAACGAAAGCTCCGGTGCACTAAACTTGTTGCAGATTTCCTTTTTAATGATTGCGATTCTTTTAAAGCACAGTTCCATGACTCACGATAGGTAGACGTATCTGAATTGAAGACAGTTGCATGGAAATGGTTCAACAAGACCGAGTGACTTTTCACTCCATTACTCGCACTTGTCGTTAAAAAAAAATTCAACCTTACAATATCCCATTCAATCCTCAACAAACAGCTCGAACAGAACAAAAGCGCAATAAAAAAAAAAGGAAAACAAGTCTCACCCAAGTACCGTTATACACCAACCAACTATATATACACCCGTATATGACACTCCTATAAATAAAAAAAGAAAAACCCAAATCCAGCGTCCAACGACACTCGAACCCAAAAAAAAGCCCATATCAAACATCACCACACGCGATCGACAATTTAAAAAAAAAAAGAATTCTATGACAATAATGCTCGGTGTGTGTGTGAGTATACAAGCGCGGGAGGATCTCGCTCGGCTGTTGGTGCTGCTGCTGCGGCGCTGTTGGCCTTGAACTAAATTACAATGGCCGGGTCTGGCGCGGCCGGTCGCCGGTTGTTTAGATGTTTAGCCAGCGCGACTTTTATACACACACGACTGCTGCTGCTGCAGCCGTACACACACGCACACAGAGGCGCGCGTCGCTCGTACATCCGCTCCATTTTTTTCGCGGCGGCGCATCGGTGCGGCCTGTGTCGCTCGGCGATGGGTTGGACGATGCGTACGTTTTGAATTTCCCGGGCTTTGCCTCGTATAGGAGAATACACCGAGGACCCGTGGGTTTCGAAGGATATACTTGTACTGCGAGGTCGAGGATCAGTTCGAAAGGATTTAGTTCGCGAAAGAGGAAATGCACGTTTATAAGCTGGGAGACGTACAGGGGCTACATGTATGTGTGCGCATCAATCTGCGTGTATAAAGTAGATAATGGCCGATTCGGGTCAGACGTGCGTTTAACGGCCAGAAGCTGCGCGCGTGTACACCACCACCAGACACATTGTAATTACACTCTGTGCAGTCGCTCATTTTTTTTTTATTTTTTTTTTTTCCTTTACAAACAACCGTCGTCCAACATTGCAATTCGTTCCACAACTTGACTTTCCAGCACTTATATGTACGCCAGCCATCCAAAATAAACGGATCGGCTGCTTTTTTTTTTGCTTTTCCGCAGTAAATCGAAAAGCGCAGACAGAGGATCGATAAAAAAGATACGGAGAAATAGAAGGAAGGCGTATACATAAAGGCGCGTATTACGTAATGCCGCTGCGCGTATGTGTGTGTGTGCGTGTGTTGCAGCGGCGCGCGACGATTCACGTGCGTCCCGCGACGTACGCGTGAGCTTCAACCTGTGTATGTGTCCGTTCTCCCGAAGCCGCCACGTGAATCCCGCTGACTAAGAGATCTTTGCCATCGCCGCTGCTGCACATACATGCTCCCGAAGAACTTTTCGCTACCTGTATAACCACCTCCACTTACACATCCACATTTTTCGTAAAGTGGCGGTAATCAAATTATATCCATGCCTATATAATATAATGGAGTTTTGGAACTTAGATTTGTGAGCGCGCGAGGTGAATCGATTGTCTCTCTCTCTCTCTCTCTCTAGTGTACCGTTAGAATCCATTATTCAAGCACGAGCGTCACTGCGAACAAAGCCGTGGAAAAGTCCAGGAAATTTTGCGAGCTGCGTTTCAATTCCTTTTCTTTTTTTTCTTTTCCTTTCTCAATGTTAACGTCTTATATATATATATATTTATACCGGAGATGTTGTGCAGCGCTTTTTCCCCGATTCCTACGGCATACATAACGCGCTTTTATTCGGCCTGCACACAGAGAATTTCTGCCGGGCGCTCGGACGATATCAGTCTCCGTGCGCGGAGGAGCTGCGTTTTAAAATAGCCGTGGGGAACTTAGGGATTCAAGGTCGGAGGAAACGATCGCCAAACAAATGGAATATCGCGGAATATATATATTGATGCTTTATGGACTCTGTCTATTTTTGCAGTATATAAGTGCGGCCGAGCGCGCGATCGGTCTATTGCAGTGAGGCTCTGCGAATTGTCTTTTTCGACTGCGCTCAGCGATGACTGGTTGATTTGCGGAGAGCGCGAGATGTTTATTTGTTACTTACGCGTAAGCTGCACTTGATGAAACAATCGTTGAAATGCAGAATTTTCGGTTTCGATAGGAACAGAACTAACTCAATTATACGACTAACGGCGCTCGATTGTTTCCTCACCTACTCCATAAATCAAATGCTTAATCAGATTAATAAGTTGTCCCACGATTTGTTTACACGCATTAAACTGCAGTAAACTTCATCAAGAGATCAAGTTTTCAATCTTATCTCCGGCAGCAGCTCCTGCGCGGGTTGTTTTTTTTTTTTATACCGCTCAACTTTCTCTCCGCGTGTGTCGCCAATCACGAAAATACACATACAGCCGCGAGTGCAGCTCTAAAAACTAATATATATAAATCAAAATAACGCGGAAAGCGCGCGAGCGATCGCAAAATTTATGCAAATAGATACAATTTTCCTGCCTCACTCGCGCTGCCTCAACTTTATAGCTCCGGTGTACTATACCTCCAGCTGTACACCCAGAGCAAACACCACATCAACGGCTTTTGATTTATCAATTCCATAAATCTGTACAATAGCGACCGCAAGCTCGATTCGTCGGAAACACCAACTAGCCTGGCTGCAGGTAACACGCGGCCACACGCATGTATATATGTATATATCGAGGTGCGAGATAAACTATGATTTTTTTTTTGTACGCGAAAGAGAGAGAAAGAGAGAGATCAAGTTCTCCGCGCGTTCCTGCCCAGCTTTTCTCACCGCCTGCACCTCTGTATATATGTAAGCGCCGCAGAAAGAGAGAGAGAGAGAGATTCACTTTCGTCTCGCGTTCGCACGGCAGCTCAGCAGCAGCGCCGAGATCTGCAATTCAACACCGAGGACAAGTCGCGGTTCAACGGGAGAGAGAGAGAGAGAGAGACGTATTAATACACGCCTGCGTGTGTACATATGTGTGTGTGTGTGTGTGTTTGTGTAGGAGCAACAGCGATCGAGCGCTATCGCGTGGATCTATACGTCGCTCAATGTCGTTTCGCCAAGCGGAGCGGATTTGTCGGCATGGCGATTATTGAGCGTACGCGACTGTAGATCCGTTCGTAGAGTAGTAGTATACCCGAATGACCGACTTGTCGTTTGTTTCACATTTTTTCCCCTCCTCCTCCTCCTCCTCCTCCTTTCTATTATGTTTTCTTTTCTTTTTCACGATGTCCGTTTGGGATGGGTCTGGAGTGTTTTTTAGGGGGAACGGGTCCGAGCGTTTAACCTGGAATATCCGAATGCTTTCACAGCTCATTTCTATCTCTTGTGTTGTGCACGGTTACGCGGTTTATGGTGATGTTGGATAACAGTTGGGTTTCGAGATTAGCGCAGAGTTGAATTTTCATTAAAAAGCATGTGCAGCCACGCGCTCAGGCATTAGCGGTCGCGGAGCAAATCATATATTCATATACTAACCGCGCCAACCGACTTGTCACCCCGCCATCCACGATCTCAACGCGACAAAGACTGTGACGCGTGTGCCAATTTCTTAGCGGCGTACTTGTACACACCACCGGCGCCGTCTAACCCCGCGAATCTGCATTATTACCTCGCGCGAACATAAAGGCGCGAATGCCGATTAATCCGGCAAAGTCGTGCGAGTTCGATTGAAATCCGATACGCCGCCTGCACGCATTTGTATAATAAGGGGGGGGGGGGGCACGCATAAGCAGTAGCGGTGTAAATTTTCATCGCGCAAAGGATGGCGAAAGGCGAAGCGCCGCGATCGGTTATTTCGCAATCCCTGCATCGCGAAACGAAGCAGCATCAGCCCACCGAACTCCATTTAAGTCTACGACGTACACGCGCGCACACCGATAGACATCGCCCACGACCACGTGTGTGTGTGTGTGTACGAGCTAAATTTACCTCTCTCTAATGAAATTTGCAAGAATGCACGTGTCAGCTTATAATTATTATTGCGGGAGACAGAGAGAGAGAGACGTCGATGTCTCGCGAAACGTGGTTTACCGCATCGCGGACATCCTCGCGCTCGTATATACATATATAATGTGTAAAAGTCAGTGTCCTGAGGTCCCGACCGCTCGCGTGAATTATTTCTGCACGTCGAGTGGCGAATCGACCGCAGATGCTGTGTGTCGTACCAACGAGATTCTCATTGGGTGTACGGGTTGGGAAAGTTTGAGGAGGAGCTGCTTTGCGGGATACTATATAGCCGGGGCAAGGACGCGTAAAACGCGGCGAACATCTTCGAAGTGGTGCTAATAGTCGCGGTGCGGGTAAACAGCTAGAGGTGTAAACATTGATGTACGATCTTGCGGAATGATAAAACCTGTATATTTATGCGATACGAACAATCGGTGTTTTATCTCTGTAGCTATTTCTTTTCATTTTTTTTTTAGAGCGACGTAAAAAAAGTCTATTTGCTTTATTTTTAAATCGCGGAACGATCGAATAATTCACATTGCTTGCGTAAGCACGCATAGGCTCTGGTATTGTAAACATATAGGAAAAAAGCGATTAATGCCATTAGTGTCGGTGTAGGTGAGCAGAAGGAAACATTCCTAACAGTCCAGATATTGCGCGTGTATCTAGAAAAGATATTCGGAACTCGCCAATCGAATAAGGAATAGATGAATTAAAGCGAACTGCGTATACGCGTGAAACTTACTGGATTATTTACATCATTCGTCACGAAAATGATGTAATTGGTGTTTAGTTGCAACTCGACCCGTGGAGATGCTAAACTTGCATAGGTACACCATAAGAAAACGGTATTAAATATTAAAATAAATTAATAATGTATCTATCCGAGGATGTGAAAAAAAAAACCAATACTATCTCGTCGTCTCTTTCTCCCTCTTGGTATTTATTAAAAGCCATCGTTAACATAAATATTACATTTGAATTAGATGCGTTAACTAGGTTGGGATTTATGTCTGAAAAGTGCTAATTATTTTGATTGACTGCGTAAGCGCCTGTACGAACGAATTCAGGGAGTTTGCTTGAAAAAATAAATAAAAGAATGAAGCTTATCGTGGCAAAGAATAGAAGCGTCGATATAATTTTTCACATGTACAGTCATCCGCGACTTTTATGAATTACCGATTATTGCACAGCGCGATAAATCAAATCGCTCCGCGTTGGCTTATTAACCGCGACGACAATCGTCGAGCTTATAAATAAACAAAGCCCCTGTAACGCGAGACGCGCGAAATATCGTAAAGAATACACACGCGTCATCGCTGGCAGTATACAGCGTCTATAAGCGCGAGATAGAAGAGGTGAAAAGATCCCCAAGCCCGACTATATAGCCACTAATTAAACATCATAATTAAAGTTATCGCGCCACGATTAGCATAATTCACTCGGAGCGCGGATGCACACAATATTCGATAACCAATCATCGTGATTGACTGAAAAATTGACTCTCTCGCTCGCATTAGTATGCGTGTGTATAACAACGAAGCGCTCGTACTGTATTGTACAGAAAAATGTGCATCTTTACGAGCCGCTTAATCACGCCTTATTACCGTGCATGTAAATTTTCTCCACGATTCCAACGCTGCTGCTGCTGCTGCTGCTGGTGGAAAAGCGAGAAATCGAGATTAGATAAATCTTGCGGGTTAGGATGATACGCCGTGGATTATACAGTCCTTGGCCGCTCCTTTTCTTACCCTGATTATATACGTGTCTATGTTTGTTTATTCTTTTTTTTTGTCGTTCGTTTGGTAAGCGATGCACACACGCGAATTCATTCACCGATAGACGTTGGGTTGAAAAGGATGCTACATTGGCTTATCTTTAGTACCGCGATGTTCGTTATAGCAATTGTGGGAAGGATCGTTGCGCGGGAAATTTGCGATTGAAGTTGAGAAGGTTAATGGTGCTGACGAGCATGTAATGGATATATTTGTCGAGTTTGTGCAGTGTTATAAGTGCGGGACGATTAATTGAACGAATTAATTGTTCAATCATTTGCGCGTTTTACACGTTGAGTCGTGAGAGGTTGCCAAATACCAACTTTTTTTCAAATGCGTTTTAGAAACGTGGAAAGAACATGGGAGTGCAATGTGGACCTGAAAGCAAGCTTTGAAGAATGACTTAAGAAAAATGGAATTTTTATAAAGATTTTTATGATTTGATCAAGTAAATTACTTGCGTAGAAGTTTAAAGCTTATTTCTTTATCTTTCAAAGTGGATTTTACATTTAATATCACAATTACAATCCCTAATCTTTTTCCATGAAAAAAGTGTTATTATTACACGATTATTAAAAAATTGCATCGGCCGGTGCTAAAAGTATGTCGCTAATAAATCACAAATTTAACAATCGCGCATCTCCTCAATGCGGCTAAAAGAATTAACATTATAAATTCATTCCTATTAACTCGATGACACTTACATGAGATGTCAATCAAGGGATTTCAGAAATGTATTCTATCTCTCACGTGCAATACAATGCTTCATTAGCATTTGGCTCATCAAGGGGACTTTATAGTTTTAAATATTCTCATTCAACGATTTTTCGCGATAACAAAAAATGAAAAAAAAAAAAAAAAATAAGGAACGAGACCTGCGCAAGCCACTTTTTGCTGCAATTATTGATATTTATCATTCATAAGTTCTGCATATCCATCTCGTAACACAGATTCCTACATTTATAATTCAGCTTGAAATTGATATTTAACTCGATAAAAAAAAAACAATTTGCAAGTATTCGCTATTAAATAAAAACTTTGTATCTGGCTTATACGTGTTTTTATAATAGGAATAAATCGAAATAAGTATGACAATAATATAAACGTACGATTATCGTACTTTATAAATTTCACGCTCGTATACACATTAGTCGCGGCGTTAATAATAATTATGCATAAATTATAATGCGGACTGTGAGTTGACGAACGAATTTTTTCTCTCTCTCTCAAAGTACGCAGGGAGAGGATCGGTACCAATAGTTTACCCGCGACTCGATAAACAATAAATAATATTAGTATTCATACGGCGCACGTGTACCCAATAAGCCAGATATCCGATCCTATATGTGCAAAAGTAATAAATGTATAAAACATTTATGAAGACCGTCGTGGCGCTTGAAAAATTACCATATAAGTATCCAATAATTCACAAAAACCGGGGGATATAACTAAACAAACATAGAATATTGCACATGTATGTACAGACGTTGGCAACCGATGATTTCCAATTGCACAATTTATACCTTATATTAGCTTTCAGCGCGAGAATGGCCCGATTTTTCAATTTTCAAAGTCCCGCGGCAGCAACAAAACAATGGTAACGAATTGACTTTCTCGCCGCGGCCGCCCCAAAAAACGATTAGCGCAGCGACAAATCTTTCCCGCCTCGTACAAGATAAGCCGAGGTATATAGGAGGCGAAGGAAAAGAGAGAGAGAGAGAGAGAGAGAGAGAGAAGAAGGAGATATTATAGCGGATTTTCTCCGGCTATCAGCGCCAGACGATCGCTGAGACTAGGCTGTGCACTTGGAACTACGTATATATGTATAGGTGCAGTGAAACGAGCCGCCGCGGCTGAATTTCGCTTTCGTTCGGTGAATACCCGCGAGCACTTTTACCCGTGTACCGCACACTGCCAGAGAGGTTATTGCTACCATGAGCGGACACGCGCGGGAAAAGCCGTCGGTACAGCTTCTTCTTTACCCGATGACCCACTCTGCAATCGTTCGTGTACATTCTCTCTTTCTCCCCCTCGCTTATACAGATATACATTTGCTTTTTACCTTTTGATCGAGGAATTTCGCGATAATGCGGATTTATATTTTGCAGATAAGTGCTTTATACATAAGATTTTCATTCGGATCTTGCCCTACAGGCTAATTTCATTTTGCGCGATTGCTATTAATTAGAAGTTGCCAATTATCTCATAGCTAATTGAATTTAAAAATTTAGTTATATAAAATTGTAGTAGTAACATTTATCGTAGATATGGCTTTACAGCGATTAGCAAGGAGTTTCATTTTCCCTCAATATAAATCGAAGCCTCAAGGGATATACGATTTCCAATTTTTTTTTTCTCCCACGGAATGTACATTTAATTATCGGAAGCTCGGCCGAGGTTTCATCAAAAAGTATCGGATTTCCCGTTTCCATATAACCTCGACTCGCCCACCGGCATTATTGCAACTTTACACCATATTGCGTTTTTGTCGCGACCCGCGCATTGCTAATTGCTAAATAAATCGAATTGTTTAATAAATTTAGTCGGGATTTATAGGCGCCTCAACTAGCAATTAATTATGATTCAATAAGAATAAAAAAAAAATAAGGAATCCGTAGACCCATGTAACACACCGAGAGAGAAATGGAGAGAGAAATGTAAATAATCCAGTGTGTCTGCCTCGCTTTACGAGCAGCTCTTTTTTTTTCACCCGCAAAGAATATCCACGGCTAAAGGAGATTATTTTATTGAATATATATCCAATGGGATATAAAGAATTTGAGATAAGACTGTCATTTTGCGCACGCTGACGCTTTTAAGGCGATGCGTTTCGTAAGAAAACTCCAGCGGGGTGGGGATTTTTACGACGCCAATGCATCGTGTGGCATCGTGAGAAAAACACACTAAGCGCGCGAGGTGCGGGATTTGCAAATGTCTTAATGATACGCGGCTCAGCGCTAGCTGGCGCGTATAATTGAGAAATTCATATACAGTTTCATTTGATTTTTAGTGGAAAACTCGCGCGCTTAATATAGGCGTTTTAATCGGACAGCGTCCTATAGGCGACTGCGCCAGAGAGGACTATTCAATTTTCCATAGACGTTACACGCGCGCGCGCATTATACAGTTTTATTGCTCGCGATCGAGTCTGCCTATATAGAGGTAGATTATAAAAATCTCACGTACACGCGTCTCATTAAAATCTCATATTTTTATTCCCGTTTTACGGGATTCCATGGGCATACGCATCAGTTATGCATATGTATTACACGCCGTTTCGAGATTCATTAACGATATTAACATTATTCACTTAATATTATAAATATTTATATGTACCTTTTCCTTTTTATACTCCCGATATGTTTATTCTTCTTCGGTATATAATTTTCGCGTCTCGATGGAAATGCATATACTTGCTTTTATTGCCGCGGAGTGAGCCAATAGCTTTCGCAGTTGAAATGCTTTTATAACAATAATATCGCCGCGATTAAATTACTAATAGCTGTTAATCGGGTAGCACTCGCAAAATGCACCATTTTTTCCTATAAGCTATACACCGATAAATTATTCAGCACTTTATGAATGTTAGCAAACTCGTAGCTAAACCAGTGAAAAATCGCTACACCTCATAGTCCGCAATTGAATCGATAATTCCGCACAATAATCCAAACGATTTCCGCACCACCGAGTAAAGTAAGAAAACGCGATCTCGACGGCAGCAGCAGAGCAGAGGGCAAAGTCGCGAAGCCGGGTGCGTGTGGCCATATCGCCTCCGGCAATTTATCTGGTATTCCGCGATAAATTCGATTCGCACGGTCTGATTCGTATCGGCCGTGCTGGCTGGGCGTGTGTGCGTGTGCCGTCGCCGCTGAGCGACTTTAATTCGTGCCCCACGGTCACTCGCGCGCAATGGCATTATAACGCGGCTCGCGCGAGGAGATTAACAATACAGATCCAATGGAAGGGACACCCCGCGAGCGAGGGGCTTCCTTTCCTTCCTTTCTTTCTTTCTATTTTTCGCGCGCGATCGACTTTTCGCGCTTTCCCCGAGACTCGCGCCGGTTATGTCGTATATATTTTACTGGCTTTATACTTTCTGCTGTAAAGGGGAATTTCATGGTTAATTGTTGAATTTTGATTGGTAGTTTTAAAGAGAAGCTGGCTTTCGATATTCATGAAAAGTGTCAACATTTGGTATATAAACTTTCGGATATTTCCGATATAGCGGATAAATTTACGAAATCTTTGTCAGATTAACGGTCATTTCGATCAGCTCCGTTATTAAAATTATGCCAATATTATTCATATTGGGACAAAAAGAGTTCCTGTAAAAAATAGCGCTATGGATCTGTGCATTCACATAAATAAATATTCAAAAATAGAAAGTCATATCTTAATATTGGAATGATCAAGCTATACATGTCATATTGAAAAACCCGTAAGATAATAATTTAAATTGATCATTCTATAGTGATTTGTGTGGGCCTAGCAATTATAACGAATCAGTGAGGAGATGTGGAATAGACGCACCGTCTGACCCGTCCCAACCTGTATCTACTGACTAAAACATTCCTAATGCGCCTAGAGAAACTCTTCTCGAATCAGCATATAGCTTTCCAGCATTATTATCAACCAACATGAAGCATTCGACGCGCAACACACTCCGAAAGATAATACTTTCGGCATATAGATCTAACATTCGCTTCTTCGTAGGCACGCACTCGGATGCTACCGCGTCGCGCGCTCGCACTCAAAACCCACGTTAGAGACAGACTCGTTCGGGATCTTTTACATTTTTCGTCTAGCTCATAATTCCAACGTATATATAAATAAGAGTTTAACTTTTATAATATATTCTCTATTTCAGGTTTCGCGTTGGTCGCCCGTTCCACTTTTTTTTCTATATCCATCCCGTATGCGCCGAGAGCTGCTGCACATATTTCAGAGTTATAAGAGCCAGAGCGCGAACTGGCCGTACGAGAGATGAAATAAGAAAAGCTCGGAGAGAGAAAGTTGACGTTTATTGAACCTACGCGCGTATGTGCATACGAGCTGTTGCCGCTGCGCGAGCGCCAGTCAAATGAACGGATTTCGAGAATTTACACATTGGCGAGGGAACTCTTTCGACTCTGCTTCTTGTTTTTACTCGCGAAGGATATTTGGTGGATACTAATGAAGATAATTGATATCCAAGTCGAAAGTAGATTTGATTTCTTGTGTATACGGTTTTAGATTGATTTGATCGGTATTTATTTGCGATTTATTGTATTTTGTTATAAATCGTTTGCTCACTTACACAATATATCATAGATGAACATTATTAAGATTAATATAATGTATTTTGAAACTAATTGTACGTTTATGTATTCTCATCGGTTGCCGTGTATCAAAATTATTATGTATAGCATCGGCGGAAAAAACTCCGTTTTCCCCCCCTGTTATGTAAATTACACAAACGTTCAACGTCCAGCAGCAAACTGTTTTCCGTACATAATAAAAAAGAATAAGAAACAGAACTTTCGAGGCATACATAAACGAAAGCAAGCAAGGCTACACCACTATAATTAATATCTTACTGCATCCAAGTCCAGAATTTCTTTCTCGTAACGGTCGAAAGCAAATATTAGCCCAGCGTAACCTTTTTTTCCAATAGCTCCTATATACCCCAAGAAACACAAGCTTATCCAGTGCATCGCCTCCGCCAACGAGAAAGGAAAAACAGACTTCGAGCTCGCGCAGAGAAATAAATTCCGCAACCTTGCGAGATTCTCTACGTATATACGGGACGAGAGACACACTCAGACAGGCACCGATAAGCAGACAAAACTAAAGAGGAGCCGAGCGAGGCGGAAAAGCCACGGCAATACCCATAGTTCCACTGCGGACACTTTATAGTCCATAACGTTAAGCTGTCCGCGCGCTCGTAATTCATATAGTAGTCTCTCGGCTCGCGCATGCGCATAGACACTGTGCGAAAACGGAACCCGCGCGCTTCGCGAACACAGCGCTCATTGTTCTATATATCTATATCGGTGCTCGAAGCGACGCTTTTACGGCTTCTTACGTCCATGGCGACTTATCCGATATAGGCGAAAAATGACTTTTTTTTTTGCTTCGTTTCTGTATAGCCGAGGCGAAATCGAGAGATGTTGACTGGTTGGTATATGCGGTTGGTTGAAAGGTGAACCGTTTTAATAGACGCTCACGATCTCGTTGCGATTTTTGCTTTCGGTTCGAGGAGTTATTGATAGCGCACGATTTTGGGATATGGTGGAAAAGATCTTTTGGAAAGTGAATGCTTCTCTTCTTGTATTGAAAATATCGGAGCGTGATGTTTTTCATGGTATACAGAAGGTGTTAAAGATTTAATTATTAAAATGGAATAAATCAGGTTTTTACATCGAGAGATTTATCGATGACAAACGAGCATAACGCTGCTCATTAAGTTGTTTTCTTTATATAAACAACAGAGATTTCCTATACTGCATAATTTTGTTTTACCTCACATACAATTAATTTAATCGCCGTATACACTCTAACGATTCATTAAAAAGCCGAGGTGGCCGTGTACGAATTTATTGCCGGAAAAAAAAGTCCTAATTAGCGATTCCGCGCCAAAAATGTGTAAATCAAGCGCAGCCAGATAGCTCGTATTCGTATAATATATATAAAGCGGCGGCGGCGGCGGCGGCGGCAGCTTTCTCCGCAACAAAATCCGAAAGTGTCTTATCAAATATCAAACTCGAGCAAGAAGAGAGCGTCAAATGTAGAGAGAGAAAAAAAAAGGTTTTAAGCCACGGTGCAGTGAACTCTGCGCTCGAGCCTATATAGCGAATGCTCGGCTCGTTCTTTTTTTACGGCTTTACGCGCCTCGAGGTGAAAGAAAACGGGAAATTTGATTTATCGATTTGCATTTACTTATTTGAGTTGAAAACGAGCTGAGATGTGTCAGTCTGCGCGATGTATTAAAATCAGAGTTACGATGCGCGGATAACTGGTCATTCGAATATAGTGCGTTTTGTACAAAGAAATCGTTTCGAGTATAATAAAATGGCTCGGTTTTAAAACTAAATGCATCGCTTTACCGATGCCATTGCTTTGTAAAAAAAAATATAGCTGTTCATTTTGATCGTTTTTAAAGTTCTTTAGAGTACAATTTTATTACTATAAAGTAAAAGTTCTGTTTCCAATGAAAGGAATTATTATCTGTTAAATGTGGACAAAAACATCAGTTACACTGAAAATTTATAGTAATGTTTTGTAATACTATCACCGACTGCCAAAAGTGTATCGATAGCAATTTTCCTTAGATCCTATTGTAATTTTTTCACTTTTGACAGTCTGTGTTTGGATTACACAAACACTATTTTCATTTTCATTAGAGAATTTCTGTACTTATATATTTCCAATCCGAAATAAGTTATCCGTAATCTTAACAATTTTTTCAATAACCACATATATCTCAAATTCTCTACAAACAAAGCACAAATATCAATACGAAACAATCACCACATCCACATACCTCACCGCATGAATTTTCCATCAAACATCCAAAAAAAAAAAAAAAAAAATAAGAAAAAATCGCGGCGGTATATGGTTAATGTGGCCAGGCAAAACGCCAGCATCCACAAATAAAGGTGGTAGGGGGGAGTTGAAAAAGACGCAAGAAAGCCGCACTAAGGATTTGCTCTGCAGACAGACAGCAGCAGCAGCTCTTCCGGGTTTCCGCGTTCGCTCGAGCCCAACAACAACAACAACACGGGAGTTTCGGCCGCAGCAGCCGCGCACGCGATATTATAACCCGCGCGAATCACTCGATTTCGTCCGCACGGCTGCAGGCAATGT
>UELU01145156.1:0-16437 GCA_900490025.1 Megastigmus dorsalis | reverse complement strand
AATAAGAAAAAATCGCACCGCCAGGCGGTCATATAATTCGCGGCGGTATATGGCTAATGTGGCCAGGCAAAACGCCAGCATCCACAAATAAAGGTGGTAGGGGGGAGTTGAAAAAGACGCAAGAAAGCCGCACTAAGGATTTGCTCTGCAGACAGACAGCAGCAGCAGCTCTTCCGGGTTTCCGCGTTCGCTCGAGCCCAACAACAACAACAACACGGGAGTTTCGGCCGCAGCAGCCGCGCACGCGATATTATAACCCGCGCGAATCACTCGATTTCGTCCGCACGGCTGCAGGCAATGTATAGCTGGTGTGCAAGAAGTCCATTTTTCACGCCGCTTCTTTTGCGGGTTACTGCTGCTGCTGTACTGCAGCTGACGATTAATATTGCGCGCGTATATACGTGCATTTTGTTCTTTTTTTTTGACCGAAATGTATACTTTTCTTTTTCTCACGCACGCTCGTGAATTTTGTACAAACTTTTCTGGCAAAAGCTTCAAAATATCGGGGGATAAGTTTTTTCGCAAAACGAAGCAAGTGAAAGTCCTAGACACGCATGTACAATGACGGATTTTCCTTCATTCGTCCGGTCGATGTAACGTCCGCTCCTCGTAACATTATACACACACACACGTAATGCGGCGAAGCTATTCCTCTGATCTTCGAAAGAAACTCGGGCTATCCTCGGGTTCGTCGCGGTGCACACGCAAAAGCGAAAAGGCGCTGCAGCAGAGTCGTTAAAGTTCGTCGACCTCGGAGGCTCGCGGTTGCCCCCGGTAAGGCCGGAACAAAAGAGACCAAAACAAAGCGCCGGCTTCTCGCGGCTATAAGACGGCGGCGGCGGCGGCGGTGGTGGTGGTGGCGGATCGGTGCACCGCTGCAAAAAGACGCTGCGGTGTGGAAAGGTGCTGCAGCAAGGCAAGGCGGCTGCGTTTCAGCTGCGGGGCGTGTCGCGGTTAATCGCAGAAGCGACTCTCTTCCTTTTCTCGCCTGTATACGTACAGCGTACATCTCTTCCGCTTTCATTCTCTGCCTGTTGCGCGGGTGGCTTTGCTCGCGTTACCTATCCTATACATATATATACATATATAAAGTTCGCGGCTACACTTTAAAATTCGGGAACAAATGTAGCATCTGCTGCGAGCGTCGCGACTTTATATGAAAATACTCTCATAATACTCGAGTATCGCAATTTCTTTTTCGATCGATCGTATAATTGTGCGAGTTGCGCGTCTGCGTGTGTGCGCGTCGTCGCGGAGAATGCGACGGCGTGTATAATCGCGCTTTGGTGTGTGTGTGTGTGTGTGTAGTCTGTAGTCGCGGCGGCGCGCAGTGAAAGTTGCCCAGGCCACTTTCCCCCGGTGCGCTCAGCTGGTTTCCGGGCACAGCGCCGCGGCAATAGGCCTAGACCAAAGTGTACCGCTCGTATATATACGTATATATATATAGTTGGAGGCAAGCGCGCGCACAAGCGGTTATCAATTTCCCCGTTGGGAATATTATATACACTTCGTACTCCACGACTGCCGGTGCATATATATCCAGTGGGCCTTATTTCGCGCCGTGATCCTCGTGTTAATGGCCGTTTCCGAGTCTATGCGGCATGATTTTTCAGATTGATTTTCGGACGAACCCGGCGAATAATACTCTTTTCGGTTTTGCGGGATAGTTGGAGAGCTGACGACGACCTTTATTATGCGCCTTGCTGGATTAGACAGAACTATTTAAATGAGAATTGATTGGTTATAAAGTTGTTTTCGAGCCTGAACAAATACACTTTATACACTTATCAATGAGAATTATACATCTACTTGGTTTTAAATATTATACAATGCAACAAAAGCATTTATTACAGTTTTATTTAATGCTACGCAAACTGAAAAGTATCTTTATAGACTCACTAACAGCATATATTATAATATATCTATTGCGATAAGTTAAGTTTCACCAGCTATATCCCGATTACGATCAGTAAAATACTCAACTATATTAAAAAAGCAAAAAAAAATAATTAACTACTCCCCCATGCGATAAGATACACACACACATATAGACTCGCGGCGATAAAATCCGTATAATTTATAGAAGTGCTATACGCGAAATTTTAATTTGATTCGACGATTAGATCGCGAAATAAGCCGTTGCTGCTGCAGCACTCGATCCGCGTGGAAAAAGTCATCTGCACGCACCATTGGACTATATATACATTATATTATACGAATTCTATCAATATCGAAACCTTCGAAAGCTGATGTGAATGCAAAAAACGCGACATTTTCGCTGAATTATAAGAGACTTGAAATAATCGATAGCAGCTCATTCGCCAGCGCCCTATTTGTATCGATCGCGATCGTTATTGGGTGAAACGGTAGCATTTCGTCAGAGGTACCATCGCGATTCGTCTATTCCGAGCCAATATAATAGCGCTCCATCAGTCGCGCGGACATTCCGTGCGGTAAAAGACAGGCGGAAACGAAAAGTCGCGCGCGGAACAGACGCGGTTAATCGGGGAGAAGGAGGAGGAGGTATCGCGCGTGACGTCCGTATCCGTGTCGCTGGAACCGAAAGCGAAATCGAAGCGCGCCGCGCGGAAATAATCGCGATGCCCCACAACTTCCTGGAACACGCGCCTCTCTCTCTATATATGTATATATACAGATATACAAAGGCGTGTACAGAGCGGGAGAAGCGTCGAGACGCGGATTATAATACGTTACGTCGACGCGGAGCGGCCGATTTTCCGGCGAGTGTGCAGTGCCGAGTTTTTGACGAGCGTCGATGAAGTTGCGGTCAGTGGGGGAATCGACCGAGGGACTTTCTCCGGCTCGCGGAGGAGGGAATTCGGACGCGGCAACGGAATGCGGAGGAAATTTTGAGAGAGCCGATCGTGCGTCGTGTAATGGTCACCAAGTGGGACTGTCAGATGTCGGTAAGGAACGGGACGAACGGTTAACGAAATAATACGCGTTCTTAATAATGCGCGAAATAACGCACCCAACGAAGTACCCGATCGATCAACTCCTAAGCGTCGATCTATTTACGAGATAAAAGCCTAGTTTACATTCGACTGCTCCAACATAATAGAAAGAAAGAGAGAGAGAGAGAAAGGGTAAAAACAGTAGGCGACGTAACGGAAGTAAGCAGGCGCGCGGATAATCGCGTATTTTCGTCTCACTTTCCCATCGTTGTCGTCGTCGGCGGCGGGAAAAAAAGAAAAAGAATACTACACCGGGCGCTTATCGTAACCGCAACTGCAGACGGCGTGTCCGTAATAAGCTGAATTACGCGTGCGCAGCGCGAATAAATTCGCGAAATAAAAGGCAGTAGCGTTGCGAAAGCGTAACGAACGCATTTGAGGAAGCGCCACTCACTGTATACATACACCAACCCCCTCGAGGCGAGTGCATCGAACTTTCCTTCTTCTTCGTCCGGTTGGATATTCCTTGGTTTTTTTTTTTTTTTGTTCGAATTATCGTTACGCGAAATTTCGTTGTTTCTCGGGAAAACCAGCTGTATTATTTTTAACGGCTGCGTGAGTTTAGCAGGTGCCAACCAACTGTATCGCAATTTCTTCCGAAAAACGGTGGAAAGAAAATGGCACTTCTGGCACAGGCTTTTGCTGCTAAATACTTGTAATCGATGGTAAGTGGAGTGAGCGCAAGTTTTTCGTATGCGCAATTTCGAGCATTTGTTAAGATTCTTTAATGAGCTGATGAAAATTGGGAATACGGCTTTGGTGAAGATTGTTCCTCGAGTCGCGGAAATTAGAAATCTTGCTTTACCGTTTGAGAGAATAATTATAAATGTAAGACTTACAGTAAATTGGTGGTAACTATAATAGTAACAATCGAGTACGGTCGATCAAGAAATGAAGCCTTACCTGAAACAGAAAAGAATGTCTTTCATTAAAATAATGTTACGATTATACAATTTAAAATGAATCTTCGAAGCATAAACAATCAAAAGCCCACAAATCATTAAAATTCATATATCAATATTAAAATCGATCGATCTTCAACTTTGCTGCACCGGCGCAAAGAGACCCACCTGCATAATATTAAGATGCTTCGGGTCAGCTATCCGCACATCGCCTTGCGCCAGCCGTCAGTCATATCTCGGCGTGACTTTCGCCGCGCGGCTCGCAGCTCATTACCCAACAATTACATCGCCATCCTGGCATATTACCCCTCCTGCAATACCGATTACAATAATATATCGAGCCGTAAAACGTAACATCGGTCCTATAGAGGAAATATTTCATCTCTCGCAAATGATATCGCACCGTTTCGACCGTTTCATTCAAATCGCGTGTACTTTGTAAATTCAGTGTATGTAATGACTATCGGGAACTCGTTAGGTATCCAAGCAAAATTTTTTGTTCCTAGCGCAAACAACTCGTTATTATACATTTGCCGAATAACGAGCCACACGTCGCCGCGATCTCAAGATTATATAAGCAAAGAAAAACCGGGGCGTGTGTTTCCTTTTGTCAAAAGCATCTCTCTCTCTCTCTCTCTCGCGTAATCCAAATAATAACACGTTCGGATGTACCGCTGCGAAACGCAATACATGTACATGCATTTCCTCGTTCGATCGCAGCGCTTGTCAAGCTGCAGTCGCGTGCGAAATCAACGGCTAAACTCTCGAGCGAGCAAAAAAAAAAAAGGAAAAACGAGAGTGAAAGAAATGGGTTTCCTCCTCGCGTTTCTCTCTCTCTCTCTCTCTCTGCCAAATTAACATCGCTCAGCCAGAGAAGTGTTCAATTCCCCTGCGGCGTTGCGCAATCGTCTCGCGCGCACTTTTACTCGAGAGCGAGCCCGCGTGCAACAATAAATATATAGACTCTGGTAGTAGCAGCAGCCGCACATCCGAGCAATTTGTTATCGCGTGCAGCTTTTATTAACGCGCGGTGAGGAAAAACAAAAACAATGCAGCCGAGGCCGCTGCTCTAAATTTCCACGTGGAGCGGAAAAGTCGAGCGTCGCGGGTGTGCGCGTGTACGAGAGTGCCGCTGGTAAGTGGTAAAGAGCCGACGGTGGCGCGTATACGGTATACAGTCGGACTGCGGAAGCGAACAGCCGCGCACTTTTACTCTCTTTCGGGAACCTGACACGCTTAATAGCTCGCCGCGCAACTCTCTTTCTTTAGGACCGAGCCTACATTGCACGCGTTTCTTTTATCCTATACTCGTGCTGTTAGTCAGGCGCGCATACCTATTTTATGGCGTGCGCGCGTCTCTTTTTTTGGTCGGGAGATTAATTAATTGGAAGTTGGCGCGTGAGCTTCGAGGTAGGTGTATTACTCAGATAGGAAAGTCGACGGGAGGGGGGATTTTTACGGGTTACGGAATTCTTGCCAAGAAATCGAGATATCGAATTCTTTTTTCGGTTCGGAGCGGTTTGTTTTCTTTTTGGATGACAAATTGTGATTAATGCAGTCGTAAAAAGAGAAAATGACGTATATCAACGGAGACTCTGAAACGTTCAATGGAGTAGTTGTACGAAAGCGATCTATTCGAAATTCACGAAAATTCCGAGATTCGACCTTTATGAAAATCCCCAAATTTCTAAACCACAACCACGGCAGCAACAAAAAAGTCATTATTTTCGAATATCTCGAGCAGTTGGTATTTCGGAAGTGTTGGCAACAGCAGCAACAACATCATCGAGCGCGCAGCTGTAACAACCGTCGGGGCGTACTTTCGTTTCTGCAGCGCTGCGTACACAGACACTGTCGGTAGGTGTTACGCAATAATGATCGGCAGCGAGCGCACCAGGACGGATGGCGGCGGGGCTCACGCACTTTTCTCCTCCCCGTGTATTTATCCGCTCCTCTCTTTCACTTCTCCGCCGTCAGCATCGACTCGGCGACCAGCAGCGCCTGCGAGAAAGTTTGAAAGCGGCGGGACTCGCCGAGTTAAATGTACCACCGCCGTGTGCGACTATCGGACCGAATAGTCTCTCTCTCTCACTTGGTGATACGTGCAGAGCGCGACTCGATATAAATTATATCCGAAATGAAAAAGTAAAAGTTGTCCAGAAATTTAAAGCGTCTTGCGTATCTCTCTCTCTCTCTCTCTCTCTCTCTCTCTCTCCTTCCTCGTCTGATCTCCTTTTTGCTGCTGGCTTTTTTCGAGTGGGAGGAAATTCTTGCGGACATCTTTTTTTTTGAGTGCAGATGGAATGAAATGATACGAAATGGAATGGAATGCAGCGATAACCGTTGCACTTATTTTTAAAACTAAATTTAGTTATAATATTAAGTCGAGTATACATATGTATAAGAAAGGCCGTTAGCAAAACCCATACACACGCGGCAGTAACAAAACGCTAATCTCGAGCTATCTAATCATCAGAATCCCGCACAATTAGCGGCGCATGTACGGCGAATAAAATCCAACCAGACAATTAGTCGCATCGATAAAGCAAATTTCTCCACTCGCTCACTCGCTGCTGCTGTGCAGTGTACTTATCAACCGAAACGATCGCTCGCCTATAATACAAACGGCAACGGACGCGAGTGAAATTTTGCGCGCTTCTCCCGCGTGCGTCTCGATTTTTTTTACGATCTTTTGTGCGCGGGAGCTGGGAAAAAAAAAGAAGAAGGAGCAGAAGGAGAAGAAGGGGCGCGAGCTTCTAAAGGATAATGGATTCGCTTTCGCTCGCGTATAGTCTTGCGACGCGGCGCGCAGTCAGTTAATTCGGTGGGAAGAGGATGAGACTGTGCCGCTGCGCTTCCCTTTGTCGATGTGCGCGCCGCTGATGCTAGATGCTCGCGACTCCATGGGAAATTGCAGAGAGAGACAGAGAGACTGAGAGAGAGAGAGAGATATGGGTGGGCTGGGAAACGATGGCGCGCTTCCGCGTTTTTGGGAAAGCCGCTGCGAGTCTAGATAGAGACTTTTGTGAGGTGGGTTCGGATTCTTTTTGTTTGTTTTTGAAAATTGATTTTTAATTGTGTTGTAGCTGCGATTGAATAATGTATTCATTTGATTTTCTTAAGAAAGGCAACGAATGTTCGGTAATTGAGTATTAAAAGTAAAAGTTATTTTTAATTTTGTATAATTTATTTGAGATTATTCATACATGCCCAATTCAACCATCAGTTGTTCAGACAATGAAATTCACGATTTCCTTAAATTCATACTAATCCATCGAAGCGATCCTACACCATACACTTCTTCCTATCGCTAAAATCCTCCATCCCGACGTCCTCCCGTTTTTACTCACTTTCCTATCCAAATAAAAGAAGTCCCAAGCGTCACAGCTGCCAATCAATATTTTTTTATTCCTTATCCTCCACTCGCGCTCGTTCCCTCTCTAACATAATGCAGTCGGTTGATACAAAGCTAAGGTAGCAGCACGGGTTTCCCATCCCAAGTCACCGCGGCGGCGCGCTGCGAATAATGAAGCCGCAAATGACTGGCGTCGCGGGAGGAAGCGATCGTGTATACCCCTTTTTCCTTCCTTCTTTTCGTCACTGTCAGACGACCCGACTGCAGCAGGTGAAAAGCCATGAAGAGTCTCGCTTTCCTATTCGCTTCTCTGTATCGCTATAATTTTCCAACGCTCGACTGACTCCGTCTATACAGTCATACCTGTCCATATATATACATACACCTTTTTCTACGATCGAGAAATCTTCAATTTTGCGCTTTACTTACGTTGGATTTGCCGAGCTTTCGGACGGGTATAAAGAACAGTTGTCGCGATTCACGTTAATTGCGCGGATCTTCATTTGATTCGCTGTTTCTTACTGGGCGATCAAGCTGCTTTTCTATCACTTAGAAAAAGGACGTCTTGTATTAAATGACATTCGTTTAATGTCAATGAACGTGGATTTGCAAATGGAGAATTGTGTATTCATCTACTATTAATAAATCATACACTTGACGAAATGGTTTGCGATATACATTTTTCGATAACTGCTGAGTCCAAGAAAATATTCAATAATGAATATATGTTATTTGGGGTAATTAAATCATACATTAAACAATGTAATGAAAGTAACGTCTGATAAAAAGTATAGTGAATTATTTTTCGATTTGTGACTCGCGAGCAAGAGCTTGAGCTAACGAAAGAAGAACCGTAACCATTTCTATTCCATCTGTACCAGTCACGGTATCTAGGCTGTAAATCCAAAATAGATGGACTTCGCGAATCATCAAAACTACTTTTGAAGCTAAACTAAAATAAAAAATAAATGCCGTACAACAAGGATCGAATCTGAATTCTGACGAGGACGATTATGGAACTGGAGCGGACAGGTCCACCCCAATATCTTCCAAATCAACGAAATCCTCAACTCAAGAGAGAGAGAGAGAAAGTTGCCCATCGAAGCCTATAACACAAGCACTGGACACAAAGTGGATCGCCTACGAGAGAGACCGGTGCCGGAGTCTCTCGTTCGCGCGCTCGCGCGCGCGTTGTTAATAAAATCAGAGCGGCGTCGGCGTCGGCAGCAGCGAGGGGAGCAGCCGCCGGACGCTTAATCTAAAATTAATTCGCCGCCGGCCAGCAACAGCACCGAGCGTCTCCCTTCCGTGTGCACGAGTGTGTCTGTGTCTGTGTGTGTGTCTGCAGCCTCGCTTCTAAACGCGACCAACGATGCTGCCGATCACGATCCAGAGTCCTTGCGAACTATCAAGTACTCTTTTTTTTTTATTTTTCGAGTCTCGATGAAAAAGTTCGTTCGAATACGGTTTGCAGAATAGTCATTCGGTTTTGTTATAGTAGGTGACGATCGCTTCGTGTGTGGATAAGGTATTTGGAAAAATGACGGTAATTTCAGCAAAAAAAAAAAAAAAAATGAGAATTCGCAAGTTTCGCCTGATAACGAAGGATCACAGAGCGGAAGTCTATTATCGAGTACACGCGTCAGCGCGCGAAAAGTCGAAAAGATTAAAGCCGAATACTTATATAGAAGAGCGGCTCGATATGCACTTTGTTGGTCGTGTTGGTGCGTGCTGCAGTCCAAGGACTCGAGAGCCCGAAGCTCAGCTCTTCTCACGTTTCTCGGAAGCCATAGCCAATACACTCATCCATAGCTTATATATACCTTTGACGCGTAGTCGAGCCGCTCGGACGCGGCCCCCCGCGACTTCCAGCAAAACTCCCCAATAGTTTATATGCGACGACGGGGATGGAAATTTCGGTTCCTCTCTGTATCGAAGAGACGAAGTGTACACGCGCGGTATCGAGATGAAAAATCGATGTATATGTGTATGTATGTATGTATATGTATGCGCGAGGTTGATTTACGTCAGCCGTTAAGAGGCGGATAATCCCGGGTCTCTCTTGGATGATCGATCGCCGACATCGCAGACGATTTTCACTTTCGCGCGGCACTGTACTGCTGCCGCTGCTGCCGCTGCTGCTGCTGCTGCACGTATATGGATGCTTTCGAGCTGCGCGCACAGCCGGAGTATATGTACAACTCTGGCTATGGATAATTGGGCACGAAGCGCCTTGGGGCCGCAATATCTCGCGCCGCGTCTTCTTCTTCTTCTTACTTCTTGTTTTAAACGAGAGGATCGTTAAGCGAGTCGAGCTTGATTGATACGTATATATATAGGTGCATGTGCTGAGAATCTGTGGGGCTGTAAAGACTCGATCCGATGACGATGTTGAGGAAGGTTGTGAATCGGGAGATCGATTCGTTATTCCCTCGGTTTTGTTATTCTCGTTTTTCCGTGGGTATGCCGTAGGTGATTTACATGTATTTTTCGCGAGACTGTGTGAACCGTTACAGATTTTGTTTACGTGCAATAATCGTTCTTTTCGTCATTATTAGTGCTTACAGATAAACTTAATGTACATGATAAACAATTTCGATTACTAATTATGACACGACAAAGAATGCAATAGTCTGTGAAACTTTCAATTTCAGACTACTGCTGGTATATATAATTGTTTTTACTCGTTTTTACAGATTTGAACTCGATCGTCAGTGCTCAACATTTCACCAAAATCACTATACCGCAGCTCAAAATCAACGCAGCTCCAGTCTATACGGTACACGCACTCGCAGCAAGTTCGTTCTCAAATTTTCTCCTCGAAAATTTCGTCGCGCGCTACCCGAGGGCCTCGCACACATACACGCTCTGACGCACGCGCGCTCGAGAGAGAAAAATCTCATTTTCTCCTCGTCGCGCGCACCCGAGAAGAAAGAAAGGAGAGAGAGAGAGAGAAAGAAAAAAAAGCGAAAGAAAAGAGAAACGCAGGCGGAGATCCCAAAAAGCTATATCTCGAGACGTGATGACGGCTACGGTCGCGCCTAAGCCACTCCGGACCACTGGCCTCCTTTTTTCCCCTCGAGGCGCGCGCATAAAAGCAGGTCCTGAGACCCCCACCTCGTATAAACGTATACACACACACAAAAAAAAAGGAGATTCATTTTTCGGCGCGGAGAAAGTCGAGAGACGCTCGCTTGCCCCGCGGGCCTCTGCGCGCACTTTGATCGATTCCCCTTTTTGCCTACACTTTTATATGTACGATTGGTGACACGGTACGCGTGTTGCGTAATTATCGACGTATTATTGATCGCTAATGCTTTTATGTATATACGCTGGAGATGGAATTTTCGGTGTCGTCGTGTGGATACGTATATGAAAGGGACGGTCGACGCTGTGCAAGAGGGAGAGACGAAGAAGTGGTCAGGTGACTTTCGCCCGGCGATATATATACGGTGAGCGTGGCATATCCCGGTCGAAGTGAAAAGTATCATTAGACTACCTCGGCAGCGGCGATTATAATATACATGTAGCTTTTTAGGGCGCGTGTGCAGGAGAGAATGTCGCTCTTTTTGATTTTTGAACTCGGAGAAGGAAAGCGCGCGTATGTATACTCGGAATTTATATACATATATATATATATATAAACACGAGTGGTCGTGCAGGCGCTTATTGTACTTTATTGGCTGTCGAAATATTTGAATAGGGAGGAGGTGGGATTGACAAAAATTGACTTAGCTATAGCAATAAGTGTGCCATAAGAAAGCGTAAAGATAGAGCGAATTATCCGCCAGCTCTGAAGTTAATTAATTTCGTACTTTATAGAGTTGGAATAAATTAACGCGGTGAAAAATGTCGTGTATAATGTTATGAGAGAAAAATCGCGCGTACGATTGCGGGATAAATGACGATCATAAAAAAACTCCTACACGATTTTTTCCTCTCTCGCGAGATTAATTTAGTAATCGAATAGCAAAGTGCAGCAGCCATGATCAAACGAATTTACTCTTTACACGTGAGAAGAAGCATAAGGCGATCGTAGTGTTGCTCATTAATTACATCGCTGGCAGAGGGGAACGTAACTTAACGAGAATCAATTTTCGAAAGGAGCGCGCTAACTGTATCATTAGCCAATTACGCTTATTTATATTTATTGAAATGTGTATATAATGCAATTAGCACAGTTTCCTCGCTGCATGGTTACATCGGCGTGTGTAAGCGGCTTAAACCTTTAAATTTTCGGAAGCGTCACGTGGATCCGCTCACTTTCACCTCGCGCCCATTAATTGATAGCGAGGGAAGAGAAGGTGCAATTGAGGTAGGGAAAAGTGTACAAGGGCCTTTAATCGTGTGCGTCGAGAAGCGAGCGAGCAAAAAGAAAAGAGTCGGGCGTTTTCGGGCGGAGGCAATTAGCGTGGACCCGTACACACGAAATTCTCGAAGAAAGTCGTCTCTTGGCACCGAACGTAATGACTCGACGACTTGTCCTTTTTCTCTGTCTGTCTGTTTTTTCTTTTTTTTTTTTCCCTGTACGAAGAGGTTTCTTTTGCGATATACATGTATTAAAAGGGAAAGGGAAAATCGTGACTTTACGAGAAATTGGAATTTTTAGTCAGAGATTTATCGACTGCGGCTCGTTTGCATAGGCGCCACTCGGTTCTCTTTTTTATTTTGTAAATATACGCGTGCCTTTGATCGATAGCGATAGTTAAGCGATATTAGCGTTTCTTTTCTCGCTCGGCAACGTCTCGATCTTAATTTATGGGTTAATTAAGTGGGCAAGAGTTTGGTGCAATGATTAACAGCCGTTCTCAAATTTGGATGTAAAAAGTTTACGCCTATATATAAATGCAGTATTTTTCATTTTGACGCTCTGTGAATGTGAGAAATACAGACGCATCGGCAGAGATGTAAATCAGCGACGATTTAATTTGGACTTTCAAAAGTGCGCCAGACGCACCTAAAGAGAGAATCGAAATTGTTGGCGCGCGCAAATTTGGCAATTCGCATCGAATACGCCGACGCGCCGACATTTGGAATGTAAATCATTGGAGAGCGTCGTAAAGCGACTGATGCGAAAGAGAGAGAGAGAGAGAGAGAGAGAGAGAGTGAAACTTGTGCTGCAGGCCGATCGCTCGCCGGGCATGTGAATCGATTTGTCGACCCGCACTTTTTCCAATAACAGGTGGAAACTTGTGTGGGTAGCCTCTAAGAGACTTTGTTATTCCTGTAACATTTGTAAGCGAGAAACGGAACGTGTAACTCGACGAAAAATTATAGTGTCTCTCAGTCCTGAACAGAGCATTAGACACGTTCAAGCTAAAAAGAAAAGCGCTCGACAAATTACCTATATCGCGGCGAAAAATTCGATCGATATAAGTCGTTCTCCTTAGCTCGGCTCCGCTAAATTGCAGAGTAGCGCGAACGGCGAATCATAGGCGCGAGAAAGGCGAAAATCGCCGGGGATACGATGGAGAGATAGACTTCCTGCTTATTTGTACGACGCCAGCGTGTACCTATACACAAACGGGATACATCACCGTCTCGCCTTCTTCCTGCTGTTCCATATATTACCTGCGAAGCTCGGCCGGGCTTACCTCGTTCGTAAACCACCTCCTGTGTATATTCGATTATAATCGCGACCCAGAGCTCGTTTATCGCCAATTGATTTTTTCACGTTGTCAATCGATGGCGCGTTAATTATTTTCGCGCAAGTTGGAGAGTGGAAATTTAATCGTAGAATGAATAGACGCGACGTGTACAGCTCAAATCCACATTTTAATCGAACGATGAAAGTTTGCAGTAGCATTGTTTCGACCTATTGCATCGATTAGCCATACTCAACAATTAATAAAGTCGAGCGAAAAGCAAAAAAGCATAAGACAATACTCGCTCTCGCTAATACGAAATAGTATAAAGAATACAGATCATCAGACTCCGGTGCTTTTCCAAATCGCGATAAGCACTTATGCACACACACAGCCAGACACACACACACACACAATTAAAAAGTAATATAAAAGCAAAAGCAACGCACGCATTCTCAATAAATATATCCAAGAGATAAAAAGGCCTATGCGCAGGTAAAGCTCAGAGCTCGCTACTTCCGCCCGATAGCGTCGCTTATATATATACGCGATCCTTGAAATATATATATATAAGTACACACGCGCGATCGTCTATACGAGATAATGATAATAATAATGGATAGAACGCGATACCAAGACGAGTTTATCTAGGATACGGCTGGCGAGCGCTTTCACTTTCGCATGATGCCAAAAATTCGGGGACGCACGCATCGGTGCGCGCGATTCGGATCGATTTGGTTCCTTGTTGCGCGCGGAGAAATTGCTTTTGTCCGTATCGCTGTATATTTCTTTTTTCTCCTGTTGTTTTTTTTTTTCGCGCTCAACGAGTGAAATATTATGGTTTTTCGGGTGCGAGAATTAGTTCGATTGTCCGGTCTCATTGTTCGACTGCAGTGGACGTGTAATTGGTGGCTTTCAACGAATTTTCGGGACCGGAGGTGGGGAGGAAGCCGCGAGGAAAAAAAGTGACGCCGCGTTATGGGCACGGGTTTCTTTTTCGTGGGTCCTAGTAAGTAGTAAATGTGTCATTGGATTTGACCTGGTATTTTTTGTTTGAAAGTTCTTTGGCCGCACTTTCTATGTAGCTCTTCAACATAACGCGTTATATAGAAGCGAGTCCCAGTGCGCTCGGCTCGCATTATATTCTTTTCACAGTCCGGCGCTGGTATTTCTTTTTAAAATACCTTAGACAAATTTCATAAAATAGTCATAGAACATCAAAAAGTGAAAAAAAAATTAATCAATTTCCAAAATATCCGGGCGATGTAACCGATACGCCAACGACTGTCACAGCTTCCACTCTTATCCAACGCTATATATATATATATATATAGGCATAGTACGAGTCAGTCGGTAAGAGCCAGTAATAAAGCAATCGCAATTTGATTTATTAATTGCGCGGACGAAAGTCGGCGCGCGGAGCAATTGCCGCGAGTATCCGATTCGCGCGTGCTCGCGCAGCTCGCGGCTGATCGTTCGCGATATTAATAGCTCCCCTGGGGCTACATTATCAAGATACGTCCATGAGAGAGAGAGAGAGAGAGATAGAGAAGTTGGCCCGCACGCTTGCATAGCCGGATAAATGGCGCGAAAATACAAAGCGCGAGCTGCGCGATTTCACCGCTCGTCGATTGATTTTTCAGCGTGAGGTTAGCCGCGACGATGCGAGAGAGTTTGCGATTTTTCCTTAAATGAATTTGCAAGCGTTATAGTGTTTGGTATCAAATACTATTAATTTATAAAGTCAATCGATATATTTTTAATAATCAATTGATGAATTAGCGATTTCATTTTCATGATTGAACAAATCTATGTGAGATTCATCCCGATACATCGTTTTATCTTGTTTTACACAATAATTCATGTATATTTGGAACATGGAATACACTCGCGATCTGCGTATAGAACACGGAAAAGAGTCAGCGCAAAACAAAACGCGCTTCATAACCAATTCAAAATATCCCGTGTGCATGAGAAACGCGCGCGTGGGCGCAAGGTGCGGACCTTGTTCGAGTCTCTCTCTCGTACAGATGCATCGCATCGCTGATGACAAGAACCTTGACAATCTCTATACTCGGCGTATATGCGCGCGCCCTTTAGATCTTCCTGATTTATCCCTATACCAAATGCGACAAACCGTGAAAGTTATAAAAATAACTTAGACTCGATCTAAAAATAACTGATTTCGCAAGTCGGTAGCCAAAACCAATTTAAAACCTATCCACCCGATAAAAAACACTCCCCGCGTGTTTCTTACAGACTCACGCCTGGCAGGTATAAAAGCGATCACTCTCGTAGCGGCCGACGGCGTGAAACAATAAATCGAAGAAAAAAAAAAACAACAGGAGAGAAGAGAAGAATAAAAGGGAGAGAGAGGATCGATCGAGAGCAAAACTCGCGGCTTCGCAGAGGATAGAAAAATGGCCTAATCGGTCTCGCGGCGAGCGCGCGCGGCTCTTTTGCAGCCGAGGAGGCGTTTTTTTGCTGCTGCAGCGCCGCTTAGCTCGCGCGGCTTCGCTTCCGCCTTCTTCTCAGCGCGCCACGACCTCGAGGACACGCGAGCCGCCGTCGTATAGTAGCGGCAGCAGAAATCCGCAGCCGCATAGCGCAACCGGTTTTCGCTCTATACACTCGAAGGAAAAAATCTGCACTCGCCGATGAGCGAGAGAGGGGATTATTATCGAGATTTTTCCCATCTCGCGTCTTTTTCAGAATATTAACGTGTTCGGGTGTTTTTTTGTTTTCGTCTCTTTGGAAAAATTATAACGCGGCAGTGGGGAAATCGAATTTTGTAATGTTAACTTGATTTGCTTGGGCTGTTTTTTATATTTGCTTATAGCGCTCGCCTACCAGATCGAATCGGAAAAATGAATGCTAGATCGTATGGGTAAAAAAGACTGACACTACAAACTCGTTGGCCTGTTATGACCAGTTTTTTTTGTTCTTTTTTTGGTTTATAAGACTCTCATTGATATATCACTCACGGGAGAAACAAGAACAAGTGCAGTCGTATAGAAGAGGTCTTAACTGCGAATTGGAAAAAAGGTGGATTTTTCTAGGATTCGAATAATTTATTGTCTGCACGCTCTATGAAACTTTATAACGATTTGAATAATTAATGTGTCGATTGGACTGGATCACGCGAACGTTATTTATTTCGATTTTTTCGTTTTCTAAAAAATGATACGATGTATATTTCTTTTTTGTGCCACTGGTAATGCAATATGCGTCTTAAGGCATTTCGTTTAACGATACAGCGTGAAAAATCGAAATACAATTTCGTCGAGTTAAACATACTTTCTTAATTGAAGATTAAAACGATTTAAGCTTCAGATTTTTGCTTGCTTTTTTTCGTTCAAGCTTTCACACCTTTTACTCCCAATGTCTAATCTCGTAAAGTTTAAAAACACGTTGACAAGTATAGCTATCTTTTTTTTTTCGCTTGGCCGAAGGTAAAAAAAATACAGGTTCGCAATCAAACCAGCTTTATTTTTAATCGTTAAGGGGGGAAACTCCTTTAGAAACGAAAAAATGATGGGTTTTTTAAGAATTTTTTTTGAGGAGACAAAAATATTTATTATTTCCTGAATTTTAATAACATTTTTACACACTATTAAGAA
>UELU01145154.1:24213-38835 GCA_900490025.1 Megastigmus dorsalis | reverse complement strand
AGAAGCTCGACATAGAGAGAGAGAGAGAGAAAGGGTGGGTGTGGGAGGGGGAGGGAAGGGGAGGGGAGGCTCGCGCGGCGTCCACTCGACCTTGCGAAGGGGGATTCCCCTCGAGAGCGTTTGCTTATACTACTGGCTCTCTCTCTCTCTCTCTCTCTCTCTTTATCCTTTTTCCCTTGCACGGACTTCCAGAGCCGCGTGATAACGCGAATGACGCACGTGGCTCGCGAGCAAGGGAATTTCGCCTCTCGCTCTGACTGTATACTATACAGGCTCTGTTCGCGTGCGTCCCCGGAGTTCGTCGAAATGTCGCAGTCCTGTAGCGCCGCCGCCGCGAGTTTGGCCCAATATCAGGTGTGTGCGGCGCTATATAGTCGCATATCGGCTCGGCGCGCGCGCTTCCTTCGCGCCTCGTGATCGTCGATTCGGCTGGTATTACGTGCGGCGCCCCGCGGATCCACTGACTCACGATGTACACGATGACCTTGGCTTCGCTGCTGTTTCAATGCGATCGGGGGAGGCTAAAAGCCTCGCTTTTTCTCTCTCACCGCCGCTGCCGTCGCCGGACGACGAGCTTTAGCTTTTCAGAGCGGTGACTTTCCCAAATCTTGACGGGGGACAGCTGAGCCTTAGTGGAGCAGTGCGCGATAAAATAGGGGCTGTGTGTCCAAAGACTTTTTTTTTTAACGATCAGCCCCAGCGGCATTACAGAGGCGTATACGTGGAGAGCCTCTATAGACCTACTAGAGGCGTTTATATTCCAAAAATTATCGTCGGATTGCACGCCAACCGGGGATTACCTTCGAGCTACTGTAAGAACGACTGCGATAATAATTGAACGAGTTGCTTGATTTCGGTGCACAGATTACCGAGAATTTTCTCTTCGATAACGCTTGTGTTATTTGCAGTGTGTGTGGCCGCGCGCATTGATCGAAATTTCCTTTAGATTTTCAGATAACGAATATATACCTAATAATGAATTGACTCGTGCGCTGCAAAGTTTATGTGAAATGCGCTCGCGTGTGATGTAGTCTTACCGAGAATTCAAAGCGCACGTGTAGGCGGGACTAAAATTAGAGGGCTGTAAAGATTCTTTATAATAGCGAAACATTTCAAATTGTTTCTATTACTTTTCTACTTATGTTTTTACGCACGAGAACAGAGTAAAATTTTATGTAAAATGGGAATGATGTATTTATACTCAAAATTGTTTCACCTACAAAAAAGGTTTCAGCACAAATTTGAGCAATTGTACTATTATTAATCTTAACTAATTACATGATGCGTAGCTTATGGAAAAAAAAAGAAAACAAGAAATGTTTTTTATACTTTTAGATGTATAAGTATAATTGCGATAAGAAGCTATTATTCATCTTTCAAAAAATTGAATCATCGCTCTTCAATTTAGGCAAAGAGCAAAAAAAAGAAGTACGGATCCACTTTGCATATACATCCGAAGTGAAAAAAAATTGGACGCCAGATACGGAACCAATTATTCAAATTCGTGACCAATGACTCACAGTGACTCATACTGAATTTCCACTCTCTTTTATCTATAACAATTTTACAAATTCATTTCAGTAACTCTTTACTAACCAAATCAGCCTATCGGATTAATCATTCATCTAATTCCTTTATGGATACTGTTAAAAGTCGGCTTAAAAGATTTAATATTAGTAATAGTTAAAAGAAAAGTATGCTAAAAATGTACCTATTTCTGCTCACTGAGAAACGTCATGATTAAGACGTGTACCTATTATCTGCTCACCATTATTAGTTACTTCTGATCATATCAGTTGTTGATTTTTAATGTATTAACATATTAATATGTGAATAAGTTTCATTATTTAAGAATAAAAACCATATAAATATCGAACAAATTTAAATGAAAAATCATTCTTTCGTGAGCGGAAATAGGAACATGAAAACATCCACTTTCGTTTAACTTAAATTTGACTTTTATCAGATTTTACGATATTTTTAGTTCAACACTAAGATTTTGTCATTCTATATTGAAAATAACATCTATCTTTTACCTATTATAAGCTTAAAACAATCATATTTTTTGTAACAACATAAAAAATACGAGTGATTAGAAATAGGGACCTTTACCTTACAAATTCTTTAATAAAAAGCAGAAAATAAAATCCAGTAATACTATTACGTGCCCCATCCGTTATGCCATCACTGAATTATTTATTTCGATGTAACTGTTCACGTGTGAAAGAAAAGTTGCGTTTGGACTGTATTAGGGTATCTCTCTTTCCTTCATCATGATCCGCGGGAGGAAATTCAAAAATAAAACATTCGCATAGGGTATTTGAAATCATGAGCCATAGCCGAAGGGGCTGACTAGAGCACGAAACTTACTACTTGTTTCTTTGTTTCAATATGTTTCATATAGTATATTTTTCTGTAACTGTAAAAGTTATTTTTTACACAAATATTTATACTTGTAAGTTTACAAGCACGATAATGAGAAAATATGAGACCCAATATTTTACTTTTCAGACATAATAAATCTTCTATAATCGCGAACAATCATTATTAAGCTATATTTCTTCAAGATTGTTCTACCCTTTTTCGTTAAAAATATTTAGCAAATAGAGAAGAAATGTTCTCAGCATAAACGAAAATAATTTGGACAAGTTTATCTTTGAAAAATTAAACCAATCTTCCTTTCTTTATATTAAAAAGTTTCATTCAAATAGTAGTAAAAATTTTTGGTACATTTATTCAAAATCTATCATCTATTGAATTCTATTACTTATCATTAATGTGAAAAAGTAGCACTAGATTTGCTTAATGCGTCAACGATCATATGTATCATTGTGTCAGTAATTTAGGATTTTTTGCCAATTATTGAGCTGCTAAAGTAGAATAAAACAGTTAATATATACTATATTGATTGCACACGTTTCTTTATAATGCGATTTGTGACATTAAAGTGGAAAATATACTGACCTCCTTTTACGCATCTATGTCTATTAAGCTGCCTAACTTCGATTGGTAAAGTAGTAGCGATAAAGTTTTCGGGTAAATTAGCATCCCATATATAGCTAGAGCTCAGTCTGATTAAATCAACCGTGCAGTGGTGCATTTCGTAGGTGACCTTGGAGTGTTGTCGGAATGCAAGACACGGAAATTCATGCCGAATTTCGCGGAATAAGCTCCCGTTCGAATAGGTTAGCGAAAAACGCCACCGCAGCAGCGTTTATAATGAACAGTCAGGATAAGGGGAAATCACTCGACGATCCAAGCACTTTCGATTCATTACTTTATGATGCACTCGGAGCTGTTGCACACGAGCTTCCACTGTTTAACCTGAGTCAAGTTAAAAATCTATATCTAACAACAGTTTCAGTGTTCTAAAATTCAAATAACTTCATAAATTTCAAAGACGTACTTGAGATAGAGGAGAGCAATTGATTTATCACTTTTTCAGCAAAAGTTTAACATTCGTATAACGTATCATTTTGATTTAAAATGAAAAATACTATTTAGAAATCCATGCCTATACTTAATTTTGAGTATACTGGAGAACAAAGTTAATCTGCATATAAGTGAAATGATATAATAAAGAGTTATACAATGTGAAAAGTTAAATTAAAACCACATCATGTAAAACTATGGTAATTATAGTACTTTAACCTTTAAACTGGGGAAAGTCACTTTGTGGTTTTAAGTTAGTAGTAATATAAGTTCTACTCGCATTCGTCTGCTTAAATTCCTAAAATTTAGTATAGTAATATTTTCTTTATAATGTATTTATTAAGTATATGGTTAATAAATTATAAAATTTATCGTTACTAACAGTTATTATGTTTAGTTATTAAAACTAGGCTGTCATTTTTTTGGGAATCTGTACGTTGATGTAACCGATAAAAAGCGTATCATTTAAACTTTTGTTTCCTTTTTTGAAAGATTCTATGTAAATTTTTAAGTCAAAATACCGCAGTTTAAATAAAATAACTCCTGTACTAATATTTTTGTGTTTTACAGAAACATGAGAATTTCATTTGGACATTTGTTCGTTAATGGGTTAAGAAGCAAATGCATATTTGAAATTAAATGCTTTCATATGTTGCAAACTACTATCAGTGTTTCATATGTATTCTTTAGGGGATCGTTATCGGTATTTCCTTTTATTTTATATTGATATCGTAGATACAGGAAATCCCCATTGCGCTATTTCTAAGAATATAAAACGTATTATTTATATTTAACTAACCATATTTCTTGCCGGAAGCCACTGTTTTTGTACCGCAAATGCTTGAAATTCTACGCGACATATACGCTATTTATACATACAAAGACTCTACGAGAGAATTCTTATAGTGGAAAAAGGCTAATACCCCTAAGCTTTTTAGAATTATTTAATAGAGTTTCATTATTTCCAGATAATGGCCGAAACGCTACTGTTATGCTTTTGAAATCTAAATTAACAGATTTGAAGTTACCAATGTTATGAATTCATCTAAATGCAGCATAAAAGAGACGTTCGTTAAGAATGAGCACAAGCATAGATCATCAATGTCTGGTCATGCTACCACACCATACTTCAGCTATAACGAAGCGGTTACATAATCTCTACACTTCTATTATAATCCATACACTTAATCTCTGTATCGTATGATAAATAATAATGTAATGTTTAATATGTATAATATACTTTTTAGGTCACAAATTGGCCGCGTTTGTGATGTTTGCAAATAAATTACCAAGTACTGGTAAAACCAGTTTTCCATCTGCATTCAAAATCAATATTCAAAACTATTTATTAGAAGAATTCTTAAACAGAGATAGTATACTTTTTTAACAATGCAATTATAATACAAACACCTGAATTGTTCACGAAACTTTATTACATAACTATAAAACTTAATTTAGATATTTCGTGAACAATTCAAGTATATCTGTATTATAATTGTATTGCTTTTAAAATTCAATACGTTAGACTAAATTTAGACATAGATTTGTGTATTGATTATTTTTGAATGGTAAAAGCTATAACAATTATTTACAATTGCTGTTCTTTAGTGATTATTATTTATCATCATTAATCAATGACAACCTAGTTAGTCCCCAGTATCCGTCGTTCTGTATGTGATAACTAGCAAGCAAGTAAATATTTTTTAATATTGCTTCAATTCTAAGACTATGCGAAATATATGGAAATCGTACTTTTAGTAGGTTTTATCAAGGACAAATAGTGCAGATACGATTACCTTACTATAGACGTAAAACTTATATACAAAAATTTTCTCCGTGCAGAAAGAAACTTAAGTGCCAACTCTGACTGTTCAGCATTAGCGTTCTTGATTTACCCTTAATAATATTTTATCAAGCAATTTCATAATTCGATTCGCGGAAATGGTCTGCATATTTTATAAGCAACAAACCTATACAAAGTTGGAACCGCAACGATCTATAGTCCAGCACAGTTTAGAGAGATTCCATGGCAGAGGAGAGGAAAAAAGCAGTAATAGTGGACCTGCAGTCAGCCTAACGAGTTGGACTCTTTGCGCAAGAGCTGGCGAGAATTTCGCTCGGCTCGATAATCGCGCGATGTATTCAGATACATATTCGCGCGCGTACAACAAGACGACAAGCTGTCTGGCGATAGCCCCCTCGTTTCCACTGGAGCACCAGTACCGCTAGCTCCGCTGCTGTTGCTGCTGGCCAAGTCTGACCGTAACGAGCTCGCGTCACTTGGGCCCCTTCACGTCAGACTCGGAATGCGCTCAACGAGCGGAACTCGCTCTCCTACCACTGCCTCCTACTATACCGCAGCAGCCGCAGTTCGATATAATACATCCACACACGGGCACTGCTCTGTTTAGGTGCAGTGTATATCGAGTGCGTTGCTGCCGCTCTGCGGTATATATTGTGTGTTAACGAACAGATTATCACTTTCGATGGAATCGGGTAGAGCGAAAAATTCTAAGCAAAAAACATTGAGAAATTTTTCGATCCGATCAGTAATTACTCAGTGATAATCGATTGAAAATCAGTCGATTATTACTCAGTAATTACTGATCGAATCGAAAAGTTTCTCAATAATTTTTTGCTTAGAATTTTTCGCTCTACCTGATTCCGTCGAAAGTGATAATCTGTTCGTTAACATCCTGTATAGTTAATGCGAGAGCCACTTGCCCCCCTGCGCGTGTATTAGGAGCTTCGGGGAATCGGCATATATAGAGAGCCGATCGATGCTGCAGGAATATACGCTGCTCGATTTCGCCCCGGTCCGCGAATTTCCGCCGAATATAGAGGGAAAATTGCGTCGCAACGATTCTAAGTCTAGCAGCTCTCTTCCGTTTACTTCAAATATATTCCGTCGCCTGCGTCGTCGCTTATGCAAGTTTCTCTCGTTTCCCCTATAATACCTGTAATTGCCATTGCCAGAGAGCCTTGTTTATACGATGTTAATTCTAGTTCAGATATGCAGACTCGAATTGCTTTTTTTTCTACATCTTTTGACCCCATGAGTCACAAACAAAGATGATCTGTATACATTACGTTGCTACATTTCCATGCTCGCGCTATCGCGTATGCACATATATATATATATATACATATAATTCAAAGCGAGAATTGGGTCAGCCTGTTTACGCGGGAATGTATGCGATAAGCTAAGCTTAATTTGGTCAAATACGACTTTGCAATTACAGATAATTATTCTATCGTTATCGATCAGTAAGCAAATTCAATCGTCGCTCGTCTTCCAATGTTTACACGAACTTTAAATCATTGAGCGAGTTTTTCTGTCTGACGTAATTATAGAACGATACTGGAAAGTTTGTTTATTAACGGCGTATACTTAGGTAAAAAGAGATGGGTTTATTATAAAAATTTCCAACTCGATTGTCTATACGCTCATTTATAGTAGCGGATAATAGAAGAAAATAGGCGACAGCGGATTCAAACGAAACCCAAGCTAACACAGTTAATTATATCGTGGATTATTGGAAAAAAAGTTATTTTTTACTTAAAATACATCGTAATGACGTCAGTGTTCAGGGAGTACAAACCTTTAAAGTTTTATTCTTAGAAGATAGTCGCTTTTGCTTTTAACTATTTGTTTGAAATTCTTTAGCGAAGTGCGTGTGTGTATATGCGAAATGTTAAAAGTGCAAACACAGCAGCAGAACTTGTAGAATCACTATAAAAACCAACTCTCCAAGATTTCCTCTCTCGCTTTTGCTGATTTCTTGTTCTTATCAACGGTCTCCGGTAAGCTTACTACAGAGAGCCGCTGTTCGCAACTCCGCAAGTTCCCACAGTAAATGGCTTGGGGTTTAAGAAAAATTCGTTGCTGATGGTAAAGGCCTCTCTTCTCTAGTATTGCGAAGAGAAAACTTGCCCCGTACAAACATTCAATTGTGTGTCCAAGATCCGAGCTTTGATCGCGCGCGGCCAAGCAAAGACAATGCAGTATCGCTGCAGGAGAGCGCAAGCTCGTTAGAACTACACACACACACACACACACACACACACACACATGTGCACACACACAAATAAGGTCAGCATTCACTTTTCCGATTTTTGAGCGAAAAGCCGTGCTTCAATAATCCGACATGTCGATGTAGTTCCGTTTTCACCGTCAGAAAACTCTATTATGCCTGGGCTATCGCTGCGGGGCTCTCGGAAAAAGCTCTCTCTCTCTCTCTCTCTCTCTCTCTTTGCGTGAGTGAGTCCGCAAGAACGTTAGAAGAAAAGAAAAGAGCTTTACGCGCAAGCATCGCGGAAACACGCTATCTTCAAAAATAGCGCGCTCACAACACAACCTTGATCTCGCGCGCACGCAAGCGTGGCATAGGCTATGAGCTTCTAGAGGCTGCATGCGATCGGTCGGTCGGCCAGTTCGTTGCTTTCGACTCCTTCTCGCTCACCGCTGATGCTGCTGCTGCTGCTTCTTTCCCTTCTCGTGCATGCGTAAAGCGCGCGCACGAGTCTCATGCTCTCTTGCTAGCCTATATACCTAAACCACGCGCGCGCCTCCTATTTTCTATATAGGTAGCTATGACAAGCGCTGCTGGCGGGATTTGCAATGCTGCGATCTCTTTGTATTGATAATGCGCGCCCGGAGCTGAGAGGAAAAGCTGCAATGGTCTTGAAACTACCGGCAAAATAAGGGAAGAAATATATAGTGATATAAATTAATGCTTACTATCACCCATGTATTAAAAAAATCTATGGATTTTTCGATAGTATAGACAATTTTAGCGTTTTATTTCGCGAACGCGAAACGCTCGTACTATATTATGTAGAAGAACTGTAAGACAAGTACAACGCATTACGTGTTATACTCCATTTCTTTACTCCTATTATCGCAACCCAGAGATTCTGATTCATCAACTGATGAGCTTTCGACATTACCCATTTCACTTAGAAATACCTGACTTTTCAGATAAACAAGTAAGTTTGATGAATATTGCGCTTTGGTTTACTTTCAGGATCGAGTTATTTCAAAGGGATGCTACCGGGAATCAAGCTTTTATGCAGTTTAATTAACTTTCTTTGATATTATTATATTCCTTTTTAATTTAGAAATTTTCCACCATCATATAGTGTAAGAAATATCTGCACGTTTTTAAATAATAAATTACATGTTATTTTGATCTATTCATATAGACATTTTTTTGTTTATAATCAGAATATTTCACTTTCGCAGTATTTTTAGCAATTCAATTATTATTATTTACATAAAAGATTCCTAGTGAAGTCGTTTTACGATAACTATATATGACATGTCGCATACATTCTTCTTTATAAAACCACAATCAAACCTGAAAACAAGGCTTGTTAGATAGGACAGTTATAGAGCTTGCGCTTAATTCGTTAAGGTTAGTAAATAATTTGAAAGGGGCAAATCTTATCCACAAAAAGAGAGAATATAGAAATTTTCTTATAAGAGAATTAATAAACAATTCTTATTTTTCTTGTTACGAATTAAAAAGTCATATATAGCAACCTTCCATCTTAAATGCGTAATTAACAAATTAAGTTATAAAGTAGCATAAAAGCTATAACAAAATTATTCTGCGTATCTTGTGAAAATGATATATCTGTATACGTGCATTATAAGATATAAAACCAATTCGACTCCCAATTATTCGAACTATTATATATACATATTGATATAGAGAAAAAACGAATGGCACTAAAAAAAGATTTGCTCCGATTCTAGACAAATTGATTGTATTCATCCACTTTTCTCGAGAAAGTTCTCCATTCCTCTGCGAATTGGGCATCTAAGGAAGAAGCAAAGAAAGGATAGGAAATCTAATCAGAGATTGAGGCTTAATGAAAACGAATCCATTAGCGGCGCCGTTAATTGCAATTTTCGCACCCGCTGTGCAGGAATACAGGGACACACAACACAGAGGTGCGGTGCAGCTGTAGGAATACAGAGGCAACGGCATCGAAGCTTGTAGGTGACTCGCGATACAAAACAGATCCTTTGTTCTCCCTTCAGATTGCTGAGCTCTTTCTAGAAATAATCATGCCTGCACAATGGAGCAGCAGCGACGACGGCGCAACAAGGATACACGCAGGGAGAGAGAAAGAGAGAGGGAGGAACGCCGCGTACACGTCTCACGTGTATACATATATATATATATATCGCTAAACCCCAAGTAGTAGCAGCAGCAGCAGCAGCAGAGCCCATGAACTGAATATAGGTGCGATGAGATGGGCCGCGAGAGAGAGAGAGAGAGCGCGAGAGCGCACACAGATATAGCCTCGCTATATGGCTGGAATATCACGCGAGAGAGAGAGAGAGAGAGAGAGGGAGAGCAAGGAGAGAAAAAGAGGGTTGCCGGGCAGCCAAGGGGCCGTGTCCAACGAGGAACGGGGGGAGAGGCGGCTCAACGAAGAGGAATGGAAGCTATAAAAGTAGGGCAGTAGTGCGGTGGTGCAATCAATAGAGGCTGGCCTGGTGGAGGGGGATCAAGCCACACGCGCCGGAAATTCGGCACCGAGAGAGGGAGCCCAGAGAGACAGAGATGGAGACCGACTCTCGCTGCACTATATATAGGGAAGAGTGAGGCGGTATGGGTATAAAAAAGTTCAACGTATTTATTTTTTATTATTTATACGGACTAAAATATAGAAAACAGTTTTATTAGACTCTAGAATGATCTAAGTATTTAATTCAAATACGTTGAAGCATGGGAAATTACTTTTTTTTTTGTAAAATAACAATATTAGTAAGTACTTCTAAATACCCATACCACCTCACCCGTGGGGCGGTATAGGATTTTGCTGTGAGGCGAGATGGGCAAGTGTAAAATGCATATGCAGTTGTACACAATACAAAATTTCATTTTTTATTACTTACGTATTACTTTTATTATTTTTTATTATTTATTTATTACTTTTATTTATTACAATTATTAAAAAAGATGAATAAAAGGGAAATAAAAACAAAATATGTAATTTTTCGAAATTTATTAAGTAAAATAATTAATTTTAACAGTACAATAAAGAAAATCTTTTAATTATTTATTAATAGTACTTACGATAAAGCAATAACATTGCACCTCATAAGTAACCTACAATAACAGAAACTCGCACCCGCAGTATTCGGGCTCCCATTGCGCCTCACGTCGTTTTACCCATATCGCCCCACTACGTACTTTTTTAAAAACTCTTTATTTTTTATTAAAAAATAAAATTATAAACAAACAAAATGATGCATGAAAATTGAAGTTTAAGGCTTATTAATTTGAATTGAATCATCAAAAATGATCAAAAAACTGAAAAGTAGTTTAATTGCTAAACTACACACTTCGCGAGGCTATAACTAAATTCATTTTTAGAATTTTTTTCTAGCAATTACCATCAAATTTTTTGCCATCATTTTATTTATAATTATTCGAGGCAACAATAGAAAAATAATTGTACCCATACAGTTAGCGGTATTTCTAAAATTACAAATACCCATATTCCCCACAAACCCATACCGCCTCACTGTCCCCTATCTATACTACCTACAAACATATTGTAAGGAAAGAGAAACAGAGAGGGAGAAGGATGGGTGCAGAGACTAGGAAGCCGAGACCGGAAATGCATCAAGACGCCCTCCAAAATCCATTCTCTACAGATGCAGCTCTCTCACGCGACCCTTGCACGTTAAACACTTTACCCCCCCCCCCTCTCTCACCCTCTCTCTCTCACTCTTTCTATTCTCTCCTTGAAAATCGATTACTAAGATGCGGAACACACCACGTGCACACGCGAGTACGTAAACGAGCCACTAACAAAGACAAATCTTCACAAACACTAGACCCCTCTTATGCACCACTTTTTGGAGACCATCTTCTCTCTTGGCCACTACTATGCCAATTGATTATTACGAAGCGATCATTGTTTCCTAGCATTCAGTGTGTACACTGACAATTACTGCATAATGTATCGTTTAAAACTTTTAGTTTCTAACTGTTGCTTCTTGAAACGAAGCGCAGTGCGATGAAACTGTCATTTGAAAATTAATGATTCTCAGAAAACTGTTGGAGTTCCATTCGCATACCTTGGTCTATGTAATCATCTATCTTCAATGTATTTTGATTTCAAAAAGCTGTATCACTTACTGTGTGCGCTTATTAAAGAGTGTAGAGTAATTTTTAGAAATAGATTGTTTAGCGTAACCTGATATTTTAAAATAATACTAGTGAAATGCAATAACTTCAACTTTAAAACACTTTCGTTTAACTATTTGCTTGTTACTTAATATAATCTGAATCAAATTAGTTGAATTAAATTTTTAACTACTGGAAAATTATATAATTATCTAGCTACCACTAGCACTATATGTATAAGATACTGTTAAAAAACACACAGTCGACTATTTCGATATTTGACTTAGAAATAAGTTATCGACAATGCATTTGTATAACAACAAAACTTATACACAAAATAGAAAGTACCTACACTTTTTGTAGATAGATTTTGGACACTAAACTCTTGATAATTGCTACATAGAATAGTCAAGTAGTGATAAGAGCACAAAGCAAGTAAAGTATTATTCGAGTCAGTATATTTGTATTTGCATAGACAAACACCTCACAAGCAAGCACGTGATTGTGCAAATATTTTACAGATGATCATCAGCAGAGTTATTCTGCAGAAGAGCAAAGCCAAGAAGAAAATGAGTAAGAAAGGAAAACACTAGCAGAGTGAGGTTATAATCACTCGAGGGGGTTACGCTGACGATAAGAGGAAAAACGTCAAAGCAGAGAATGCAGGTAACTCGCGTCACGTATTTCTCGACGATTTTTATGATCTTGTCGTCTTGTATAGGGAAATTCGATACTTGGCAAGTCTCCCTCGAAGCAGAATTTCGCGGACGGAAAAACAGGATGGAGAAGAGGAAGAGAGAGAAGGAAGAAGAGGCAGCGGAGAGAGGTAAAATTTAGTAGTTCACGAACAAAGGTAACTGGAGAGAAAAACGTCCGCGATTAGGAGGCAGAAGTGCAGAAACGAACGGGTACTTAAATCACGAATATTTGACAATGACAGACCAGCGGAAAGACTTCGATGAAACGGCTCTGCTTTTTTATCTGTCGTATCACCGCGTATTTCCTGGCCATTGAAAAAGATATACAATAGATATAAAGAGAGAGGCTCCCACACAGAGGCTTTTTCCGCAAGGCGTGAGTTTTCTCGCATTATACAGCCGGCGCTCGTTTAATTTTCTCATGCAAGAAAGCAGTACTCACCTATATCCTAAATATAGCGCACGTCGCGCGCTGCTGCTTCAACATTTCACTCGATTATTTTCACTGCACGCGCACTCGCGAACTCGCGGGCCAGTCGCAGCAGCGGGCTGCCCGAATTTTTGTGTTTGCACTCTCGGTCAGCTTTCCGAGTGTCTCGCTCTTTCTCTCTCTCTCTCTCTCTCTCTCTCGCTCTCAGCAGCTCTCCCTCGTGCGCGCGCCGCCGCTGACACTCGGCCACAGTTTTCCTACCAGCGCCAGAGCGAGAGAGAAAGAGGGATTCAATATGAGCGGAGCGAAAAAGGCACGACGGCGACAGCAGATCGGAGCAGCCCCTACTTATTCTGTCACTGTGTGCGGCAGCTTCGCGACTCGCACTCGGAATAATCGGAATATACTCGGATTCCCTGTGCTTTTGGAAAAGCGCAGGAGCAGCAGCAGCAGCAGCAGCAACGTGCGACGTCGGCTGCTCAGTGCTCCATGCACATTGCACACGCGAGAGCCACTCGCGGGCCTATCTGCCGGCGGACCCTGATACTAAGCGCTACATCGAAAATTGTAATTTTTTTCGTAAAGTTTTCTCTTTTTTTTGGCATTTGGAAATTGTGTTATCCAAATGATTAAGTATATGCTTAAAACTATCAAATGTAAATGTTTCGCTTTATAACGTTGTCTTTACAAACTGCGCCCACGGATCTTCATTCTTTGGACAATGGGACAGTGATCGAAAATGATTTTGCGAACTCCGATTGGTGCATCCATGTCTAACCTATACAATGTAATCAATGTAATGAAATAGAAAAAGACAGGAATAATGATATTTCAGTTTTACGCATGTACCTATTATGCCACTGCAGTAAGCAGAAGGTATGTATATAGAATAATGCTGACTGAAAAGAAGGGAACCGGAAATCAAAAATGGCGCTGCCACTAGATGGCGTCGAATTACCAAAACATTCACTAGTCAGTAGATAGTCGATATCTCATTTCGATTTTTTAAGTAGGCGAAATATCTGCTTTATTCAAAAACTTTAATAGAACAGTTGTATAGCAAATGTTTGTAGATTGTTATATAAACTTAGAATGTGTCTAATGTTGCTTATATTTTCTTACTTGAAATAGTTGAAACATAAGTAGTATGAACTATGTATATTGCGTAGGTAGTATATATATATATAGTTCTGAGTACATATAAATAAACAGCTGGTGGCCCACGTGCAGCGAACTACTACTGACATCTAACGACTCCATACGCTATACTATTGGAATATCACGTCGACTGACTCAAAAGATAATATAATATAGTAGATCGAGTCCTAAAATTAGTAATTTACGTGTTCATATGTTGGTATTTCAGTAAGCGAGGAAATTGAATTCAAACTACAAAAATTACACAAATAATAAAAAATTAACTTTTAAAAAATAAACCTACGCTTTTTGTAAGTTTAAAAATCTTCTTAAATGAAAAATATTTAATAGCAGTTTTAAATATTGAACGCTGGGTTTCTTCTGTCTGAGACTTACCATCCCTTATACAGAAAAATCCCGGCTAACAAACAATTTTCTAAAAACGTTTATGAACACTATCTGATGGAGTAAATATAGGCTACTAAAAATAAAGCAAATAAAAAAGATATCACAATTATGAATACCACATCCTGGTCTGGATATAAAGCCCCGCTGCAGTGTACCACGCTCTCGCGTTCTATTTTGTTTTGCTAATATAATTTGGCATAAGAGTGTGTCCTTCTTTGGCTCTGGTACGGGTATACACATCTGAAAATGTTATAATACAGTACCTGATCTTGGACTCCTGACGATTCAAAAGAGTCTCTGGTTAGGTAGAGTCGTATTCTCAAGACTTTTATCTAAGAAAAATCATCTGCAGGTTTCTGAAATA
>UELU01145154.1:0-24193 GCA_900490025.1 Megastigmus dorsalis | reverse complement strand
TGTATATTGCGTAGGTAGTATATATATATAGTTCTGAGTACATATAAATAAACAGCTGGTGGCCCACGTGCAGCGAACTACTACTGACATCTAACGACTCCATACGCTATACTATTGGAATATCACGTCGACTGACTCGAAAGATAATATAATATAGTAGATCGAGTCCTAAAATTAGTAATTTACGTGTTCATATGTTGGTATTTCAGTAAGCGAGGAAATTGAATTCAAACTACAAAAATTACACAAATAATAAAAAATTAACTTTTAAAAAATAAACCTACGCTTTTTGTAAGTTTAAAAATCTTCTTAAATGAAAAATATTAAATAGCAGTTTTAAATATTGAACGCTGGGTTTCTTCTGTCTGAGACTTACCATATCACAATTTGAATACCACATCCTGGTCTGGATATGAAGCCCCGCTGCAGTGTACCACGCTCTCGCGTTCTATTTTGTTTTGCTAATATAATTTGGCATAAGAGTGTGTCCTTCTTTGGCTCTGGTACGGGTATACACATCTGAAAATGTTATAATACAGTACCTGATCTTGGACTCCTGACGATTCAAAAGAGTCTCTGGTTAGGTAGAGTCGTATTCTCAAGACTTTTATCTAAGAAAAATCATCTGCAGGTTTCTGAAATATTCACGCGACTAAGAGAAGCTGCTGAAGACCCGCAAAGAGGAGTTAACCGCCCTTGCTATCTGGAGAACGCAGATATATATTCAAATAAACAGGAAAAGGCGCGGCTCGCGGCTAGCGCAACAGTCTCGTTATGTTTCCAGAAGTGGAAGTGGGCCATGTCATGGCTCGAATCCAGCTAATTCAGTTAATATAGCATAAAATATTAAATTCTATATGTAACGGGGTAGGATTAGCCAATAAGGATAAAAAGTATAATTGCGATTTGCATCCCGGTGCAAATTCTCGAGGCCAGAATCCTAATACAGCAAGCAAAGCAGGCAAGAGCTCCAAAGTTAAAATTTATTTCTTATACACTTTTAATTTAAAACTTTTTTTAAATCTTTGCAACGTTTTTGCTGGTAAACTTAAGTTATTACGCTTCGTAGCACTAACTAATGTTCTTGTACTTTAAAGGATCCCATGCCCTTATTGCTAGTTCGAAATCCCTTTGATACCTCACTTTAAAGAAGTGGCCGCGGTCACACTTTAGTTTAGATTCTGAGAAACAACTTTTTGACGATCATGCCCTGTTAAAATTGGTAAAGTTAGGAAAATATGTTGAAAACCATATTGAGAAGGCACAGGCTAAAAATGTTTTCTCATAGCCTCAGACAGATTTGTGAATCGAAGAAGGGTATATATATATATTATATACCCGCTTTTTAAATAGATAATTGAAACTGGTCAGTTCTGTGAAGATTTTCAGTCTAAAAGCTTTAATTTATTAACTCATGATATAAATTCATATTTATATGGGAAATGAATAAATTAATGAATTTGGTATTTACACAGTAGTATAATATAAGTATAGCAATGCAATAGCAGTTAAATTGACAAACGTATCTCTAGCTGAAGTGTTAAAGAATCTTGAAGAAGAAATCAAGTAAAAGAAAAAGCTAGGATAATTAAAAAAAAACTTATAGTATTCAATTATATCTGGAATAAAGGAGATAAAGAATTTTTAAAAAATGATCTTTAGTTATAAAAATATTACAATTAATCTTTGCAGATAAAATGAAATATAAGATCAAAAACACTTGAAAATACTGATGCTATTATCAACTTTTCAAAAAAGAATTTATAAATTGAAAAAGAATAAAGGGGATAAGGATATTCATTTACTTACAGTGCATCGTATTTATCAATGGCCAACTACCTCAGGCTTAGATTTAAGCTGATACTCTATACGATTAATGTAAATATATTCATCACTATAAAAATACATTTTCAAGCCATGTATTTAATTTAAGTAAATACTTTATTCGGGAAATGCAATTGGTAAAGTAAAGTCTGCAATGATAAACGGCCAAAGAATTTTCAATTGTGAATCTGAGTAGATTGGATGAAGAACGAAAAATTGTTATCAAGTTATCATCAAGGTTATTATAAAGATACATTGACAGGAAGTTACCGTCGTTATACAGAATATAAATTTTGAATTTTATTACTTCATGCAATTTTTGATTGCTGATTAAGAACTGCGATTTCGTAATACTATTTAATTATTTCGTAAATAATAAAACAAATAAGATACGCAAAGAGGAAAAAATAAATCAGTACATATTGTTCTTTTTCCATAAAAATGTATATATTTAGATATAGATGTTTACATGCATACATTTACTCCGATGTTATACGTGAGGCTTATTTTACCCACAAATTTTAATTGAATAATATACTTAAAATAACTTAATTCATTTACGCTGAGTTTTCTATTTATTTTGTAATTATTTATATAATCTTTCATCAAGCTAAAAATTTTAAAAACATTATTCATATTATAGATAGGAATCGTTTAACAAGCTTTTATTAATATACGTCTATTTGCGCAAAACACTGGTTTGTAGAACACTTATAGTTGTGCGGTGTTTATAAAAATATAATATATTTAAAAAAGTAAATTATAACTGATTTAATGTACACGTGGTATGCTGAAATTGATTAATTAAAATTCCGCATAAATTGCGCGTTTACTGAATAAATTGAGATCAAGTATAAAAATAGCGCAGTTCCTTCCATTATAAAGGAGTTTCCCCGCGGAGTCGAGCTCCGAGTCTCACAAAGTGTGGTAGAAATGATAATTTTTTGTACATTGGTGCATAAGTTGAAAGTCTAAAGTAAGAACAGAAGAAGGTAGAGTGGCGGCGACGGCGTCGGCGGCGTCGGCGGCGAATAAAGTAATAACTTTGCGGAGAATCGCCGAGGGGGGAACGAAAGGTAGGAGCTGGTCTGCACTCTGCTGCGTCTGCGGTGCGTCGGGATCGTGTGTGAACATCCGTTGGCGAGGAGGCGGCCTTGAGCTTGACCGCCGAGGCGTGTCCTTGGCGGCGAAGATAACGGGGTCGATCGTAGTGAACGAGCCCCGACCTAACCTATTCTAGGCTATGTCTCGCTTTTTTAGTAACAGACAAAGCCTAGGAGAGGCTAAATCACGTCGCTCGATAGTCATTCCTTTTATGCCTCCTCTTCGATCCCCTCTTCCACTCAAATCCTTCTCTTAATAATTGCTTACTTTCACACAAGTACCTGCAACCTTCTTGAACACCTTGTGACTTGTACAATATCAAAGTCTTGATAATTAATGATCAAAGTATTGTTGAAATCTGAAAATTAAGACTTATGTGTATTGCCTGCACTATTAGTTTTCAAAGATTTTCACATAGATTATTGCGGAATATCTTACACACTACACCTGGCATCATTATTATTTTACTATTATATTTACTCTGAAAAACATTTTCTCCACTGAACATGTATTTTTCGTTAAAATGAGCCATTGTAATAATGAATAATGCCTGGAGCGATTTAAAGGAAAAGAAAATAGTTAGGAAAAACTCTGATGAAAATTAATGCCTTACTAAACTCGTCTGCATCTACTCCCAGTAACTTATCGTTGATATAGATATGGAAAAGAAATTTCCTTTGCATTGACTTCATTTTTTTTTAAAATGTATGTTTTTACGCTCTAAACGATTGTACTGGTTTTATGTTTTCTAATTTTGTTTACTATAAACAATCTTGGGCAGTCTTTTAGAGCGGTTTTTGCAATTTTAGAGAAAAACTAAGTGTGTTTTAAAATTCTTCCCCTAGATAGCAAAAAATATTCATACAACATGTACCTAAAACTTACGCGGTAAACTCATCAGAAAAAATTTTATGAAAATTGTTTAGAATGTTGAAATTTTGCCAGATCTTTGCATTAAACCAATCTAGAATAGGACTGCACTTGTCTAGTGGATTTGCGGCTGGTATAGTAGAAAAAATATCGACTCTTTTATACTCAAATAAAAAGTTATCCTAGCTATATTAGTATTTTTTAATAGTTATTTATCTTACCATTTAACGCTTGCAATTTGAATGAAGACATATGATTGATGATCTTATAGTAATGCAAATTAATTTATGTCGTGATTCTATTCCCAAATTTTCTGTTATTAAATTTTTGTTAAAATCGTTGGATGGGATACTAATTATTTGTTGTAATTACGTTATGAAATGCAGAATAATGAACTTTGATCTGATCTGCACGTTTATTTTTCAGTATTTAAAGTGCATAATATAAGATTTAAAAAAAAAATCGAAAAAGAAATCCAGGGGCTCCTAGAGGCATAATGAGCTCTAAAGGGTCAAGAGATGTCGTTTATATAATCATATACTTTGGTATAAAAAATAATTTTTTCTCATTCATCCGATTGATTATTCATAAGCGTGTAAAGTATCTACAGTAATCAATATGATTATATAACAAGAATCCCGCAATAAGCTGCTACATTAAGAAAACCGTGATCATTATTTACTTAACCTCCACTTAAATTTAAAACTCATATTTAATTATTTTTTCGTAATATCGGATTGGAAGCATATAAAGCTTTATATAGAAAGGAATTTATATTGAAAAAAATGGTTATTAATTGTTAAAATATATTCTCATACTTTTGTAACTCATCTTGCAATTTTGAATAACATTAGTTTGGAGATAAAAAATTCGTATCTGGATACGGTAATTAGTCCTTTGACTCATTATGTATAAAGTTAGTTGAAATAAATGAGTAAGCAAATTAAGCTACAAAACCGTTGTAAATGTGATATTAGATTAAAAATACATTTTGCTTTTCTTGTAAATAGATATACTTTTTTTTACGTAAACTAAATTAGTGTTTAGCGAAAATGTTCGTTAAGGACATCAAATTAATAATAGCCTATATAGATCCAATTTATCTATCTTTAAAATAAAAGTATATAAACTAGCAATGACGTGAGAATTTCTTTTCAAATATCATCGAATAAAATCTGATATTTCCATTCTTCATTAGACTTGTTTGGAAGTCCACAGAAATTCCTACTTTATATAAGAGTTGATGTTGAAAAAAAATTCCAAGCGCCTTGGTAATATACTTACGCTACCTGTGTACGACTGCTATCTTACGTATTTCCGAGCCGACTATATACTACATTGAAAAGTAGTTTTTCTTTTTTTTCCTTTTTTTTCATCATAAGTAACAGAGCGATAAATATTTCAATCTCATTACCATAATTATTAATTCGCTGTTAAGTAAGAGCCTGCGAGAGACTCGCTCGCTTCATTAATTGCATGCGCAAAGGATTGCATCGGAATATCTCCGAGTTGCGAAACTAAAATTCATTGCCGCAATAATTCAAAAAGCGAATGGGAAGCTATATCGCGTAATTGCCAAGGAGCGAGGGAGAGTGAGAGAGCTATAGATAGAGAGAGCTTAAGAAAAATAGGTAAAAGACACAATTATACAAGTGGAGAGGAGAGTGCGTGCGTGTCAGAGAGAGAGAGAGAGAGAGAGAGAGAGAGAGAGAGAAGTTCTGAAAGAATCGCACGTCCTTGCCGCTAAGAATATACTACGCACTTTCGAAAAGATCGAGCAGCGCGGAATGAAAAAAGACGCCAAGATGCGAAGGCGATGGCATAAATCGGCTTCTCTCTCTCTCTCTTTCTAAACTGCCTACGTGGAATGGCTCTCTCTCTCTCTCTTTCTCTGCCTCTCTGTCTCTCTCTCTGGGCTGGCTTTTTTCCTGCCTCCGCTCGACGACGAGATAGACTTTTGAGTCTGGTATTTGGCGCGGGCGCGCGAACAAGCGAGCAAGCGAGCAAGCGAGCAAGCGAGAGAGTGAGAGAGAAAGAGAGGCCCCCCTGCATAAGAGAATCTGTGGGGCCCTGTGTGTCACGGCTAAAAATAGGCGAGGCGCGCGCGGCAGGTATACGAGACTTTGGCTCCGGAAAGGTCGCGCCGAAAAAGTAGGGAACGAAAAAGGAGAAAAAGAAGAAAGAAGGCCGGATAACGCGCGTTGAACGACTGAGTGACTCGCGCGAGGAGAATTGCACAAGCTGCCCGGAGAACGAGCTCTCCGACCGCGTCATTTGGTATTCAAATCTCCTACGCTGTATTACCTACACAGATGTATATACAGATATAGTCGCGGGCATGCGAGCGTCGGCGGCGTCGGCGGCGGCGGTGGCGGCGGCGGTGGCGGCGATCCAAGAGGGACAGTCGCGAGTGATCGCCTGTGCGCTTATTGAAGTCTCCTCGAATAAAATCTCTCTTTTTTTTCAGACTCTCTTCGCTTCTTCTTCTTCTTCTTCTTCCTCTTTTTCTTCTTCTTCTGCTTCTTCTCGTGCCGCTGCTGCTTTTTTCTGATGCGTCTTCTTCGGCCGTGTTCGCCTCTTTCTCGCTCTTTCTTTCCCCCCTAATTAAAAAAACGGTTTTCTTGCGTTCTTCGGAGCCGGTCGATTCCTTTTCCATTAGCGGTAAGAAGAGCCTGTTCGAGTCCGGTGGCGTTTTGATTACGCGTCGATCCCTGGATCCACGAACGATTACGAACAAATAAGCGATTAAACTTTTGTCGTGTATATACTCCGCGGTCGATAGTCGCGCAAGTTTTGAAATGTAACCGTATGCAGGCAAGGTATAGGTCGCATACGAAATTGGTCAGGCGCACGTTCGAATTTAGCTAGAGTTCCTTGGATTACGTTATACGTAGGAGCTCTCTTGCTCGCTCGCTTGCTCGCGACAGACACTTTCTATTTCGCTTTCTCCCGCGATCGACGGATGTCGCGCCAGGACAACTGAGCTCTCGATCCAGCTCTCATCCCGTATACCGCAACACACGTATATATATGTATAGAGTCCTCGTAAAGGCTATCAGGAGACGCGCTCGCCTCTACCAATGTATACCGATTCACTGCAGGGCGCACTGTGTCGTTCTCGCGGCTCCACTCCAGCCACTGGTACGAATCGGCGCCGCGGTTCACTCGCGCCGCGATGTAGTGCACTCGCAGCGGCACTAGTACATAGTCTGGCCCGACCGTCTTGTTCCCGGCGGTGAACTGGCGAGCGCGCGGATAGGCAACCTCCTCTTACCCAGGTTCCCGGACTGCGAGGAAAAGGAGAAGAAGGAGGAGGAGGAGGAGGCGAGTGGAGCCGAGCCGAGGTGTGCGTGACCGTCGAGCAACCTGTGCACCCGCTAACTGCGAGAGGCAGGCGGCGAGCGTCGTCGAGAAGGCCCGCGCTCGCGCCGGATCGCAAAGGAAGCGAGACGGAGAGACGGAGAGACAGAGAGAGAGAGAGAGAGAGAGCGGTGGGGCGGTTATACGTGTGGCGGGAGAGAGAGAAGGAGCTGGAACTGCTGGAACCGCTGGAAGGCGACGGCGGCGGTGGCGGCGAAGGTGTGCGTGCAGCCGCGCCGCGCGACCCTATATAATATATGTATCCTCGCGTACATATCGACTGCCTCTCTCTCTCGCTCTCTGCGCGATGGGTAGGTGGTGCAGCGCGAGAGAGGAGAGAAGCCATCGCTAAGCCAGCGAAACTTATAGCGCGAGAGAAAGGTGTGCATGTACCTACAGGCGCGCGAGCGGCAGCAGCAGCATCTTCGCGAGCTCTCTCTCTCTCTCTCTCGCTCGATCGACTCGATCATCCAGCTCGCTGGTGCTGCAGCTATTCGGCCCCGCGAATTCATTTCCAACTTTTATAATAGGTGGGCTCGAGCGCTCGCGCCGAAATTTCGTGCCTCCGTGTACCGTGTAATACGTATGTTCCGCGCGCTTTCGTTAAATATCCTTTCTTATATTTTTCTGCCGGCGCGGCCGCTCCGGTATGCAGCTGCGGCGTGCAGGCGAGCTCTTTTTTTTTTTCTACCGTGCCCCGGCTCGCTTTGTAATTCGCTTAGCGTTCCGTTCACGGTGCATACCTCTGTGTGTATACCTGTGCGTGTAATAAACGTGTGTGTACATATATATATATATATGTATATACCTCTGCGGAGCGTGAATATTGTCGATATATGTTAAAGGCTGAAGACAGTCGGCTTATATGCGTCCGAGCGCGCTCGTGCAGACCGACTTTTACTTCCCGACTTTTACTTCGGCCGTGTTTATATACTAAAAGAATTTCTTTCGCCGGCCCAAAGTATAAGGTAGGTATATATATAGGAGCTGATTTCGTTCAACTCCAGTTGAAGAGAATATGCATAGGTATTTCGAGTTGCCTTTTGTTTTACTTCGATTAATTCAATTTTTGATGATTCCAACATATATAGGTTTAAAGTTTTGAATGCAACCAAAGCAAGTGGAACATTTAGAATTTTATAGACAACACTAGAATCCATGTATGGTAAAATTGGTAGACACTTCGAATCAGTTATATACAATATATATATGTAATAGTGTCTTGTGAAAACATTTGTTCACTAAGCACGGTTCGCGCAGTACTTGGCCTGCAAGCTATTCCTTGCACGTTGTTTTTAATGAAAAACTGTGTGTCGAAACGATTAGCAGTAGGTAATCAACCGCGGCACTGCTGAACAAAATTATACAACCTTTTAGTATACTATAGTAATGCAATTTATATAAGAATGAAAGAAAAAACAAAAAAATAATGATGAATTTATCGCTCGTCGAAAATTCCTTCAAAATGAAAATCAATCTTAATCGATCACCATGAGCCAAAGCACTTTTAGAGAATATTCCCCTTTTTTTCTCCAATGTGAGGTGATCTGTAATTTTTAATTCTATATACAGACAGCGACCAGAGCACAAGAGAAATCTGTAGAGTAGGGAAACTCTAAGAGAACCGAAGTTAAGAAAACTATAAAATTTTGGGTCCTTACATATTAAATTATTAACTCTTTTTCATATGTCAAGTCTAAGATAGAGCTGTCTGTATCGAAGATGGGCAAGCAGGCAGTCTCATGCCCGAAACACTTTTTAGCTTATGTTTCAAGATTTTATAGTTAGTTTCCCTACTCTATATATTTCTCGTGTGCTTTGGTAGTCGTCTGTATATAGAATTGAAAAAAAAAAAAAAAACAGATTACCTCACATTAAAGAAAAAGCCTTGGCTCGTGGTAATCGGTAAAAAAAAACGTAAAAAGTTCCAAAGAAACCTGTAAAGCTGCTTTTTACAAATCATTGATATTTCTTCTAACTACTTATACAAAATTAATTATATAATAGTATTAAGTATAATAATTTGATCGCGAAACATGTTCAATTTTTAACCGTTCAATTTATATAAAAAAAATTATAAAAAAATTCAGTGTTGATTCTTTTAAATTTTAAGTCAATTTATGCCATAAAATTGTTTCTCCATACTTACTTTGACATTATAAGTACAAATATTTAAAACATAATAAATGAAAGAATATATACTTTTAACAATCAAACACGTCAAATGAACAAACGAAAATTAATTATATCGTATGCAATATCGCTGATTTCGATTTGTGAGCCAAGTTGAAATAAACGCGCAAGTCGTTTTGAACATGAAAATCGTGGTCGCGCGTTAACGTTCAGGTTCACCTCTGGGGAAAGTTTTCGCGAGAAATCGCGTAACGAGCATTTTTTTCACTCTCTCCTCGCCGCGTCTACATTTTTCTATTTATAAATTTCAAATTACGTCTGCATACGAACTGACTATATATATATATGTATATGCGCAGGAGAGCTGCTTATACATATATCAAGCATTAAATTAACCGTTCGTTTAGGCTCGCAAATGTAACACCGATACAAATTATTCGCCGCGGCTTTTGGTCGAGCCTGTAATTAAATGCAACTCCGTATAATGGAAGTACACAGCGAGCATCAATTATTACGAATTTACGCTCGCGCGATAAGAGCAAAGCAAACAGTGTAGGCGCAGCGTCAATAAGACGCATTCAATTTCCGAAGAATTCGCGCAACAATGAACACACGCTCGATCGCTAACTCGAAACGCGCTCTCTGGCAATGTAACCAGAATGCGAATAGTTTTATAATCGAATGCAAATAACTTTCAATAATTAATGGCGATGATGCCGTCGGTGTTGGAGATACGCGCGCGCGACCGCTAGACATGCGAATGTAACATTCTAATAATAGATGTCTATAGGCAAACTTCTTTCTCTCGGCACAGCATCTATACGAAGATGGAAGAGAGATATTATAGAGATAGAGAGGGACAGAGAGAAGGACAGAGAGAGAGAGAGAGAGAAAGAATGGCTCGTCTCCCGCAAGGAGCACTATATGCAGTTGGCGTTGTTGGCATATTTTTATTTTTGATTGATACATCTTGGCTCGCGCGCCACACGGCATTCCCCGGCAATCTTCGATCGACGGCTTTTTATGAAGGTCGCGCCGGCAACTCTCGGCTCGCCCGCCCGACTCTTACCTATACCGGCGCGCTCTAAGTGATTCAGCCCACTTAGCTGTACGAGACCTGGCTCTCTCTCTCTCTCTCTCTCTCTCTCTCTCTCTCTCGCAATATACAGAGCACGGGGTTTGCTGCACTTCGTTCTATCCGCAAGGTCCCAGCAGCTTTGTTACGCAGCTTTTACTATTGCTGCTGCTGCTGCTGCTGCTGCTGCTGCTGCTGCTGCTGCTGCTGCTGCTGCTGCTGCTGCTGCTGCTTGCCCGATTTAGGAACTGCCTCTGCAGTCCGCGTGTGCAATCGTATCGGCGGCTCGACTTTTTTCTTTCTCTCGCTATATAAGTCTAGTTTAAACGTCGAGCCTTCTCGTCCAGCTGACTGCCTTGACTCCTTGGCCACTCGCTGCGGCTCTTTACGATGGGAATTTCACTTTTTGCGCCGACGCCTATTCCTCTTTGGAATCCGGGGGGGGGAGGGTTTTTTTTTTGTTTGCTATGCGCGCGCGCGCGCCGATTGCAAATTTTCAGCGAGGTAACGGGGAATTGGTTTACGAGCGCCGTGCGCGCGCTTGCGTTTCAAGGTAGTTATATGCAGTGTAGATTGGGAGCAAGTGCATCGCGTGACTTTTTCTTGATCGATTAACTGTGCGAATTGATTGCGTCATTTTAGTTATGCTATTATATCAAGTAGGTTGTTAAAATCTAGTAATGTACCGAAGCAGCAGCACAGTGAGCATAGCGTTGTTGGCTCATGGCACTGGAGAAAGCTATCCTACTCTCTCAAATTTCAATATATGCAAAAGTTCTAGCTCAATTTTTTCGGCGGTCGAAAAGGTTCTATCTCAACTTTTCCCATCACAGAAAGCTTCTATATCTCTGACGTTTTTCCTTTCGTCGAAATTAATTCCTGCTCGCATCGATCTCGCACATTAGCTCCGTCGATTTAAACAAAAATAAATGAATTTTGATTACACGCGCTAAAACGATCTAGAGCGCCACAATAGCCATTTCGACGTGCTGCACTTTTTCCTAACTTTTGCAACACTCGCGATACACAATAGTAATGGCGGCGAAAGGAGATTCCTCCGAGCATCGCGAGTTCCAAGAATAAGGTATAAGTGCAGTACCGATACCAATTGAAAATACATAATTATATATTCATATCGTTAATTTCCATGGTGCAGCAGGACTTTTGGTGTAGTTATTGATTTAGTTTTGTGTAAACTGTCGATTAAGTTGAAATTAAAAAAAACGTGTGGCGCGCCAAGTATAATAATTGTTTGTCAAACTAACATGCATAGCATGATCCCATCTAAATTGAAATTTGAGGTAAAACCGTTTTCGACTGGGTCGACGAATGACTAATTCGCCAGAAAGAATTTTGTAAAAAATTAAAATAAATATATATATATACCTGCAGACTTATATGAACAACGCCTAAAAAAAATACATTTTAAACAATTTAAGTAAAAAAAGACTTCACTGGATCACCTCGAGCAAGTTTGTTGCACTCTTGTAGCTGCTGTATGTTGTGGTACTTCTCAACGCCCCTAGCAAATGTTTACGAGTATGAAAAAGAAAATGAGCTGTTGAAATTTAAGATTGAAATTTATTATGTAACAAAAAATTAGCGCCTAGATTTAAATTTAAAATAAGTTCTGCGTTTCGTTCCGTTAAATATTTTTTTTTTAAAATCTTCCATTGGTAAAAATATTTAAAAGGAGATGTTCAGTATCAAAAAAGTTAATTAAAAATATATAAATAATAAGAATTTGCTCTCGGTCATTTACTTTATATAATAAGTTTGGACGTCTCAGCTTCTTCGTTTTAAATTTGACGCAACTGATTCTCAAATCTTTAGCTTATCATATATATATAACATTTATTTGGAAGTATTTACCATTCCAAAAACTAAAATTGGTAATACAAATTTCTTGAATATGGAATAGCAAAAGGTTATATTTACGTATAAGAAGTGTTCCAAGAACAATGAAAAAAAAAAAATTGCTAATTACGTTATAATCTGCAGGATGTAAACGAATGGCATCTTGCAGAGTTTAGGGAGCAATTAGAATATATTTAACCAACTATAAACATAAAAATTTTAATTGAATAGTAGGGAAGGGGCCTATTGGTTATTATTAATGTTGGCGCGGTATAATTAATCACACAGTGAATATAGCGAGAGCGCGCAGGAGGATACTCCGAAGGCGGAAAAAAGTCACGCTGAAAGATCGCTATTACGAGCAATATAACATAAGTTGTCGCGCGCGCAAGTCCAGGACGAGGATTATTGATCATTTTAAGGAAATTGCAAGAGAGAGAGAGAGAGATAGAGCGAAAAGAGATAGAGCCGGGGACGAGTTTAATCAGCGCGTGTACCTATACACTCGTACAGAAGAGACAACATTCCATTGGGTAGGTGAGCGCCGCGCGCTCGCAGAACATGGCGTCGCGGACTACGATAATTTATTAACTAGTCCGGCGAGTCCCGCTGAAGCTGTGCGGAGACCCGGCAGAAGCAACAGCTAAAGCGTCTCGGCGAGCTGCGCCTTGTTGGCTGTTGGCTCCTTCCTTACTATCTCTCTTTCTCTCTCTCGGCGCTACGATGGCGGCAAGCGCTGCAGCGGATCGAGCCATCGAGAGATATTTCTCCGTGCCGTGCATGCACGCAGCCAAGTTTTCGCCAGTTCTCGCCGACGCTCGATTCTCTCTCGCTTGTCCTGCAGATGGGACTTTACTCGCGCTCCAGCGAATTCTCAATGAAAAATCCAGGGGACACATTATACGTACCTACTCTGTGTGTGAACGCGGTATATGCGCAGCAGTGTAGGATCGACGGTATAGCCGCGGTATATACGTGCAGGAAGATATACGCGGGTAAGGAAAATGAAACGAAAACAAAACTACACCTCGTGATTCTAACTATATGTTTTTTACTCCGAGCCGGTTTCAAATCTTCCGTGCACTTGATATTCTTTTTTATTTTCCTTCTCTTTCGACATTTTCATCGCGTGGCACTTAAAACCTTGAATAATCTCGTACGCGAGACTAGTTCTTTCAAATAATAAACTCAGTGCTCTTTTAAATTTTTATAAGTATGTAAAGAAAAAGAAAAGAAAAAAGAGAAAATCCTGTTTCTTCATTTGATAATTGATAAGGCAAGGAATACGCGGTATATACATCATAATGAAACTATCAATCTTCGCAAATTGAACAGCGGTGATAATAGGCAAACTCACATCGTAAACATCTATATATTTTTATAAATGAGAATTGCGAATCGGATTACAGGTAATACTCGATAGAATTTCAAATTGAAGGCATAAATACAATTCTGTGTGATTGTGTGTGTGTGTGTGTGTGTGCGTGTGTACACGGAATTGGTTTGTGTAAAGTCCAAGTCGCATTTAAGCGCCGACATAAATTCATGGGTAGGGTAACTCGATTCTTGGCTTTGTCTAATCGGCCGAGTCAAAGCGATCGAAAGAGCTTGCACACACGAGGTAGAGGAAAAAGAACCCCGAAAAATATAGAACCGACACATCGTAAAAGCTCATCCATAATAAACGATCGCATCCTGCCGCATTCGTTCATCCAACTGAGCGCGAAACCAATTATATGGTTCCCGAGATAGGTTTGCTGTATATATCGAAACATTGCAATATCGATCGATTCGATGTATTCATCAAAAGGATAGACCGCATATTTAATTTCTTCGTAATCTGCAAATACCACTGCACTCGTGGTATGGCACGTTTCCCAAATGGTCCTTATTTTTAAAAAAAACTGTCACATTCGAATCGGTAGCTATCTGTATATACGCAAAATCAGGTCTTGGGTGAGAGAGAATCGAACGATCCCACACGGCAAATCCCACGTCTAAGCCTATCCGTTGGAATGAGCCGTATGATAATCCGCGAGCCCGAGTCGATCCCTCGGCTCTTTCTCTCGGAAGCGTTTATTACCCAGAGTCAGCGAGAAGGAGAGAGAAGAAGAGGACGCGCTCACGCTACTTGGCCATGCAGACTCTCCGCGCGCACGACGTCGTCTCTCTTCTGCGGCCGCTATATACGTTATGAGCGAGGACGTCGAGGGGAGAAAATTCCCGAGCCTTGACGTAAAAAGATAACGCCCCGGGGCGCTTCGTCTCCATACGTGCGCACATATACACGCGCACACATTTATATACAGAGGTGTATGCATACACATATATATATATATATATATAGAGAGAGGACGGTAGTGTGTGAGCTGCCGGTACACGGCGGGCGCCACTCTCTCATGAGTCGAGCCCGCGAGTCGAGCCGCTGCTGCACGAACCCTATTTCGCCATTTCTATAATCATCCAAGGAGATCCAATCAGCTCCTTCGGTTAAAAGCAACAATGTATATAGAGATGAATATTTATTAATAGCGAAGCGCAGTTGCATATGCCGGGGAGGGAAGCGCAACCGAGGGCAACAACGCGCTGCGGACTGGACTATGTAGTATAATATATATTTAGGTGTATGCGATGCGACGCCGACGTTGAGAGTCATTGCAGATATTTTGAGTAGCGTTAACCCGAGACTCAGTGTTGTGCTCTCGAGCAACAAAAGACTTGTTCCGCATATCGCGAGTCCCGATCATCGCCTCTGCCCTGACACACACGCTCTTTCCCTCTCTCTCCCTCTCTCTCACTCTCTCTCGGGAGTAGAAAAATTTGCTCTAGGCACAGATTGATTCGAGTCACGTTTCTGCGCTTTTTGCGCTTTATAGCTAGTATATAGGATGCAAAAAGACTCGCGAGGGTTCAGCGGTAAGCAAAAAAATCAAAACTTATGTGTTTCGGACAGTTTTATCGAGCTGTCGATAATTTATTATTATGCAGTACTCAGAAAAGATAATTTGACTTCTTGATTTGATATTTTTTCAACTATATATACATATAAAGATAAGCATGTATTAATTTCACTTTATGAATACATGCATAGTAGCGAATATACACAGAAAACATGTATGAGAACACCACAGTTTTTAACAGGACTATTTTTAACTAAACCAATCATTGAAGAAGAATTGGAATTTGGATTGGTTTGCAACATAGTTACCAAATGTAGATTTCACTTATTTTACCTTTGGCCAATTCTGTCGCAGAACTTTCAAAAACTTTTATTTGTCGTATATTTTCGGCTAAACAATTTTTTCATGTCGTTAAACAAAGAAATGTTAGTTTCACTGTTACTGTTTAAAAAATATTTTGGTTTTTTACTGACGAAAAGTTACAGAAAGTATAGTGAAAGTTAAATATGTCTTACTCATATGTTTTGCATATACTTATTGAAATATAAAAAAAAATATAAGACGACCATTAAAAATTAATTTTTTATATTTATTTGACTATCCATAGTAAAAAGATTTTTAAAATTATTTAAAAAATGAAAAACATTGAATTAAAAAAATTACTATTACTGCCATGAAGGAAAATTAAAATAAAAGGCAACGAGTTTTATTCGTCATACGCAGTATGTAAAGTATAGATGAAGACAATTTTAGTTAGACCTTCATTTTCAATAGAAGATAATAACTATTTCAAGAAAGAATTTTTTTTCTTTCTTTTATCACCAGATACTTACAGGTTCTCCAAACAATGAGATGAGTTTGATTTGTCTGCTTTTTAAAGTTTTCAAACTTTCACCGTTCTTTCTTGCATAAAAACTATTAAACTACTGCATGTATTTTGCACTAGACGATATTTCGTGTACGATAATAGACTATAGAAAAACTAAAAATATACAGATTTAAACATATAAATATTATATAGTATGGTATAGTAAATCATTTAAAAGTACATATAATCCATTCTATTTCTCATACTTTTTTTCAAGTGAACTTCCCAAGTATGATTTAGTATTAGGTGTGGTATCCTTGACACATAACTATTAAACTATCGAATAAATGATCGAACGCGGCTGCATGTAATATTAAAGGCAGAGTGAAAAATTCACGAAAAGTAGAAAAAAATGGAATCGTGTGTACGCCTGGAGTGTGTCTCCTCTCCTTTATCGACTCCCCCCCCCCCCCCCCTCCTTCCTTGGAGTTGACTTTATTTATGACCGGTACATTCATAATTAATGATTGCCCGTAGGGACTCGGCTTTTAAGTGCCGGACTTTGGCGAGAGTCGCTGCACTCGTTAAACTTTTGCACGGCCCAAACGCGCATCACTTCGCTTCGTTCCGTCGCCGCTCGAATTACCTCGTGAATTTCGACGCTGTTCGCTTAAATATCTGTTTTCTCATTACGGTTTTTTTTTCCTGTGTACTCGAGAAGAAAGAGATATATAGACGTGCAGATGAAGCAACAGAGACAGAGACAGAGACAGAGAGAGAGAGAAAACATTATTGACTTTAATTACTACTCGCACCGAGCGATACATCCGCTCGTGGAATTTCAATTTAAAGCGTAGGTATTAATATCACAATCATTTACTGCCAAATTTAGTCTCCAAATTTTCGGCATTTATATCTCTCGAGTCTAATGTTTCTTATGATCGAATATATAAAAAGTCAGTTTTGCGCTCAACTTGCACAAGATGAATATACTTATATCACATATCTACAGTCCGGAATACAGAGAAAGTGTCAAATCGATAAAATCATCGGTATGAATGGCATCATAACATATAAGCGTTTATGATAAATTCAACTTTTTACATTAACTGACATTCAATTGATGTTAAACTAAATCGGTTTGATAGAGCGACTCCCACGTTTGCACTGATGCATGATACTTACTGATTAAATTATAAGCATACGTTAGATTAAATTTTTTTAGATGCGACCAAATCTCGCTGTTCTAGTCTTTTATACAAAATTGATAATTGCTATTATGAAAAAAAAAACCAAGGGGTATCCGAGTTTCTTTTGAAAGTAAATTTTACTTATGCATCAGGAAACTCAATCTGGTATTTCGAGTTTCAAAAGACTTATTTAAAATAATAAGGTTTAAAATAATTGCATTACAAAAATTTCGAATAAAAACTAAACAACCAAATTAAAAGGTGATTTTTTCAAATACTTACTTATTTCTCAATCGGAATTTATTATTTTCTGCAACGCATCTAATAATAAAGAATCGAATTGAAAATACTCTTTCACAAATTCACATTGTGAATTAAGTTTTAAGATTCAACAGCACGAAACACGTTCTGCCGGGACATCGCGTCCAATAATAATCTCGATCGCCTTCAAGAAAAAAAGAAGAGGAGAAAATTGAGGAAAAGAAAACGAGAGAACATAAAAAATAAGAAGCCTGCAAGGAAAGAAGTTCCAATACTTGTTTAGTATCTGTACAGGTTTTAATAATATTAAATTAAATGTTAAATTAAATTTAACAATATTATTAATTACGAATTGTTTGCAATCAAACAAAAATAAATTATAATACTCTTATTTTTATTAATTATTAAAATAATGGGCTCACGTATTAAATGCTGTGTTACAAAGAACATACTTATAAATTAAAGGCTATTATCCAAAACAGTTTTATATCACAGCCCGCGGTAGCGACGTACGACTCAAACTCTGAGTGGGTGCTCATGTGCCACTTGAATTTCTCATTTATCTTTCCGTAAATTGTGTAACGCATATCTTGCAACTTAATGCTTCTATACGTAAAATTTATATATACGTATATATTAATTGTAAGTGAAAGATATTTGGATTAACTTTAAAAAAATTTCATCATGACTCATCGAATGAATCATGAAAAAAAACCTGCAAACTTTTTTTAGTCCGATGTCATCTCAGAACTGTTTCTTCGGAAACTTCCCATTTTCTCTATCGCGCATCCATCTTCGAAACTAGTAAGTACGAGACCATCAGAGGACTCAAGATTTTAGATTCAGAACTGCGCGCACACCACCAAAAGTATAGTATTTAGGACTAGTTGGATGAACCAAGGAAATAATTGAGAAAATGGAAGATATAATGAGAGTTCAATTGTAGTGTGATAGGGAGAGAGAGAGAGAGAGAGAAAACAGAGAAACCATCGTGGAATAGTGTAGGAAGCGAAACCGACAGACATATAAGTATAGAAATATATGGAGTATAAGAGAATAAGAATAATATAATTGACTATATAGAAGTCTTGCGACTCTATATAGCTACTAATATTGATAATAATAAAATATGTTTTTAATACTTATTTATTAAAATTAGATCTATCAGGTGTTTGTATCACAATGATGAGTAATTAATATATCTCACGATCATGTTATTTTGGGATTGTGGACCAAAAATGAAAACTTCAGCCAGAAGAAAAAGTTATAAGTGACGCCATTGACGAGTCATCGTAAAGTACGACCAAATAATAATCGTAAGTATAAAAATTTCTGGGGACTTTTTTCATAAAAACGTTTATATCCTTTAGTGTTACAGTTACATTGATCAATAAACTATTATATAAAATGTAGATGCGAGGTAAAAAATGCGGCTCAAAGTATGACCAACAGATTCCGTCATCCCTTAAGGGGTAAAAAGGTACAGATTTTTTTTTACATGTACAATTGTTATGCGGTTATTCTGTACCATGACTCATCGGTGACAAGTCACTTATCATTGTTGTCTCTTAATAGATTTTTCATATTCGGTTCACGTGTCTCAAAATAAATTATTATATAGTGTATAATTCACTCATTGTATTACAAACACTGGGTATATAGATCTAATTTTAAAGCCTAAGTATTTTATTATTATAAATATTATTGCTGTTATATAATATATTTGTATTAGCAACTGATCCCTGTTAAAATCATACGGCTGGAATTCCAAACAGATTCCAGGTGGATTCAACTGAAATTCATGTGGATTTGACTGAAATTTCAAGTGAACTCAGGTAGATTTCAAGGTTCTGGATTTGTGTAACTAATTTACCAAAAACTGAAGTTCGCGTAAATTCCGTGCCTATATTTGCATTACCGTGCAGATAATAATACCCAAACCGGGTCATTAATTCAATTTTTGTTAACTAGCTGAGAAAATTCTAAGAGACCTGGATTCCAATCCAATCTACCTAGATTTCAATCCAATTTACCTGGATTCCAATTGAAAGAGAACTCAAAACAGATAACTATAAGCACGTGACAACGAAATAAAGCAGCGAGAGCAAAGATACTTAAAGAAGAAATGCAACATAAAATAAGAAATATTAAAATAAAGAGGTTGATAGAGATGCCAATTCTTATAAGTATTAGAAAAAAAGAAAGTGAGGAAATAAAAGAATAAATAAAAAAGGAGAATGCAAGAGACGAAAATGAAAGGCAAGTAGAACGAGACGACGAAAGAAAGCAAAAAAAAAAAACGATGAAAAAGAGGAGGAAACGGGAAAAAGAAAGAATTATTGCAAAAAAGAATAATTTTTAATAATGAAAACGCATGCAGATTGAAAGAAGAGAAAAAGGAAAGAACTCTTATGATAGAAAAAGGAAGGAAATTAATAGGAGAGGGCGTTCAACAGTGGCTGAAGGATACGATTGGAATTTCAAAATAGAGGCTAGAAAGAATCGAGATTGGAATAGATAAGAGATTAATCATATTTGAAGAGAAAAAATAAATTCAAATTATGGGACAAACAAAGTGAAAATAAAAATAAAAAAATAAAAAGTAAAGTAGAACAGTTGAAATAGAAGGAATTGTGTATGTATGGCATGATGAGGAAGACAGAAAGACAAGGAAGAAGAAGAGGAAGGAATATAAACAAGAGTTAAAAGTAATATATAAACGTATAAATTTAAATAAAACAAATATACAAAACGATACACTTATATTGAAAAATTTGTGCTACTGCTACCGTCTCTGCACTTCCTACTACCATACCAAATGATATACTGTGTGCATATCTAAGGAGTTTTACTGTTTATTCTAGATTAGATGAATTTTATTTTTTAATTTTTGTATACGTTCGAAATACCACTGTTTATAGGTACCTTTTCTTAAAGTTACGACTTTTGACTCATATTTCATATAGCAAGCCATGCGAACAGAAACATGTATTATACATTGGTTTAATAAGAACTTTTCGTGAAATTTAAAAAAAAACTAAATGTTATCGAAAACAATTCCATGTATATTATACTCAAAATTTAAGAGACTTGACTTTCCCGTTTTTGAATAATTGTAATGTACGAAGCATTTGTTTTGTTAAAATCTTCTTCTTTTTTAAATATTTTACAATACCATGTATGTTTCTGCGATAAAATTATTAAAATAATATATAAAGGTATACTTGTCTACATAATACTTTTTAAAATTTTTTTTTTATGAGATAGGTAGATAATTCTTACAAATTGAACCTTGGGCAATGTTGATTTCCCTTCATAGTGAATAGCTCGACTTTTACGTGCAAAAACGACTGCTCACGGCAACTTTTTGAATCATAGATATATCAATTAATAAGTGAGTTACAGTTATTTTACAGAACATGAAAATTTATAATAAAAATAAACTATGTACCTACTACTACTTATTAAATAAAATGTATTTTTCTGTTTGATTTCAGAATAGTTTCTGGAAACAAAAATCAATATAAAATTATTTATATTGATTATATTTAGACATGTACACCTGTACCTTTTCTATGCTGAAAACCTTACTTGGTTTCAAATTAATATAGTAAGTAAAGCCAATCTTTATCATTTCTATTAATAAGATAATAATAACAGTATATGCAAGCATGCCTTTGAAAATTATCCAAAATCCTTGCTCGCTGGAATAATATAACGCTGCACACATGGTATTTTTACAACTACCTAACGTTATCGTTATAATTAATTAGCCCATTGCATCAGGATTTTTGCGAAACGATAAGCGAGCGTCCGGTTATGCTTGTGCGCGTCCGTAAATTCGCCAGGCACTACTACGCAGTCATTCGGGCTCAGCCGGTTCCTCGGGTATACTCCCGAGTTCCGAGTCCCGAGTCCAGCTTTACTCTCCTTTCTCCCTCACAAACAAACCCACACGATCGCGCAGACGTGTATATGCATTTTTTTAATACAGCGATACCACGTTGCTCGCACACATGCACACATGCACACATTTAAGGACCCACCGCTCACATATACCGATACAATATGTGTATATACGAGCGTTCTTGTAATCTTTGCTTCTCTCCTTCTCTCTCGCTTTTTTTTTTTATCTCTTTCTATCTTTTCACTCGCAAGTAAAGTCTCTTTTCAAGAACGCCATAACTGTCTTCATGTCGCTTATTTACAAGTCAGGGTCCCGACATGAAAATTATACAATGTTGATAGGTATAAGGCTATAGGAGCGCGCGGAAGCCGAGCATATACATATATGCAGCTTGCAATGTGTACATGAGTATAGAAAATAGTTACCCGTTGCAAATTCGCTAGACCTTTTATTTACACAGTACCGTAGTCTACGATACTTTGTCCATAATCACATTGGTTTTTTTACCCACAAGGAGCCAACTTCTGGTAATTGTTTCAAAGGGCGAAACCCAACCACTTTTTGTAATAAAAACGTGGACCTATAAAGCCATTGCTTAAAATAACCCACAAATTATCCCTCTAATCACGAGGAAAAAAAAGAGCCGTAGAATAAAAATTACATAAAACCGATGTCTTACTGTGCTCGGTATTATCTACTGCCATCATTTACTTGGATCATTTCATTTTTATTTTCAATGTTCCCATCAGTTAATTAAGGTTAATTTTGCTTCTAAATAATTAATCGAATGTTTTTTTTTCTTCGTAGTTCTTCTTTAAACTAAAAAATTTACTTTCGATGTGTATACATCGAAAATCAATAAATGCAATAATTTTAAAGAACTAAACAGTCGGTATATATTGTTTCGACTCATGACCGGAACCGTGTTCACAGTATACTCATTGTATTAATCTCAAAAGTTTTGGCCATTTCCGAATGAAGTTCTAAGATTTTATATGTATAAGTGTATACTTAATTAAAAAGATAAATATAAGCAATAAAGCTAAACAAAAACTCTGTGCCTCATCGCTCTTTTGCATCAAAGTAAATATTATTTTAAAAAAGAGCGGCCGGTAGATTAAGGAAAGTGATCGATCTGCCAAAGGATGCATACAAGGCGTCTGTACGCGTCCATGGTATATCCAATTGCTACCATAGATTTCTGTAAAGCAATTATATGGCAAGCCAAGTACGTAGCTATATCACTGAACGGAGGGTATATAGAAGGAGCACTCAGCGGCTGCATGAGTGAAGGTCGACGATCAAGGCCACATAAATCTCTTCTTTCAAAAGTCGACGCCTCAAACTAAAGAAAAGAATCTTTAACGGCGCCGAATATATTTTAGTCGACAAACGATTATTCTTGTGACTATCTATCAATGATTAACGGTGAAACTCCGGTACCGATGTTCCTTTAAATGTTTTCATTATAATTATGGTTTTGCACAAAATTGTTCTACAATTATTTTATATTTTTTTTTTTTTAAATAGGATAATACGGATATACCTTTTTCATAAACTTATTAGGTATAGATCCAATATTGGTTTCGTTCACAAAGCTTCTATAGCATTAATTTTCTTAAATCTTTCAAAATAATCTTCTTTGGAATACATATCATAATTTTGTAGTCCCATATAGTAAATTACGTGAATATTAAATTTTGTAATAATAGTAAAATTCTGGATTATATGGAATGTTTAAAACAGTCGATTATTATTCATATAGAATTACCTAAGATAATAACAAAAGTGCGATTATTTTATTCATGAAATTGTTGTAAAATATCAAACTATTAAAGTGAATTTCGTACACGGCATACCTAATAGTTTTTGACAATTCTATAAATGCTTTCATATACTTTTCACGAACAGAAAAGTAAGTACTTGGAGGAATTTTTTTTTTTTAAGGCGGATACGATTAGCGATCGTTGGCATGCAAAAGAAGGAAAAAGAAAGGGAAAAAGTGGCAAGAATCGCGCACATATAGCCTTGTCAATAAAGGATTTCGCAATCAGCAAAGGCACAATAACGGTTTCTTCGTACGTGCAGTAAAGCATTCATAAATCAAGCTCCCGGATCGCGCCAGTACTATTCGCCCACCTCCACTGCATCGTAACCTCGTCAATTCACTCTCGCGTATACTTATCCCACCACATTCACACACACAGATGTGTATATATATATATATGTGTGTACTGCACACAGAGACAAAACTTGCGTATACATACATACATGATACAGTCACACATATATATATATATAGATATACACTCGATGTAATGAAAAGCCAGATCTCCCTCCCTCTCTCTCTCTCTCTCTCTCTCTCTCTCTCTCCTGTCTACATGAAAGTTGCTCCGAGATGGCAGCGCAACGAAAAACGAATTTGTGAAAAGAAAGGATAACGCACGCGTGCAGGCACAGGGATGACCGCAGCCGCCTCGCGCAGCAGATCTCATGCAAATACAAACAAAAAAAAAGAGCTGCGAGCGCATCGTGGCGCGGTCACTCCAAGTGTAATGAACTTGCTCGAACGTACAGCGCGCGAACTCGTTTATACTCGGGTGCGCATGTATATGGTATGTATATAGGTGTGTGTGTGTGTCTTTCTCTCTCTCTCTCTCTCTCTCTCTCCTCTCCTCTCCCTCCTCTTTTTGCAGCAAAGGCAAAGGCACGAGCCGGTGGGCGTGAGTTTTTTTTTGTTCTCCCGTCGAACGAAAAAAAAGAAAACGTCAAACCGCTCGCGCGCTCCAACGCGTATTGGGATCAATGACACGAGCAGCAGCAGCAGCAGCAGCACCGCGGCCAAGATTGCGTATATGCATGCACATATGTACACGCGCGTACCCATATATATATATATATATA
>UELU01145152.1:35359-56571 GCA_900490025.1 Megastigmus dorsalis | reverse complement strand
TCGATATATATATATATATATATACGCAATTCTGGCGATAGAGCGAACCTCCTCGAGCATCCTCTCTCCCTCTCTCTCGCGCTCTCAAAAGCATCAAAAGATATCTTTCGGCGGATGCCCCGCGCTCCCGCGCGCGAGAGACCATGTTTTTTTCGGGATTATATAGATAAGCGTGTGTCTCTGTGTGCGGGAGCGAGTAACCGCGGATTCGAGGTGTATAGACCGAGAGATAGAGAAAGAGAGAGAAAGAGAGAGGGAGAGAGAGAGAGACCTCGTGCGCCGAGCTTTGGGCTTTCGTAGCTCTATACTAGGTGTATTAGGGGTGAAAAGGGAGAGAGAGAGAGAGAGAGAGAGAGAGAGAGATGAAGGAAATATTCGCGAGAGAGATCATTGCGGCTGCTTCAGCTGCTGCTGGATGCACAGATGAAAATGTACGGATGAAAGATTATTGGAAGCATTCCCAGTTTCTTGCGAGGCGGCGGCGGTGGCCTCCCTTTTTCGTTTCGCTTACCATGGGCTGATCTATGATTCATTATACGTATACCTCCGGCGAGAATATTTTCGAGCGCGTTCGAAATATCCCTCGTATGAAGTTTTTTCACTTTGCTCCTTTGCTCCTCTGACCTTCTTTAGCTGCTTCAAGTCAGATGAGAAAATATTGCGCGCGTACACGGTCGTGTAATTGACTTTTAGATTGGCAACGATAATTGGTGAATACGAGGAGAAAGTCGCTCGCATCAATTATTCAGCACGTGTGTAATATAGGTACACACGCACGCAACGTCCTAATGATTTTTCACTTTTGCACGGCTGTATTAAATAATATTGAACTTGTATAATAGGTCCGTTAGGTCGATCGATGCGCACCGAAAACACGAGAGAACCCGATTCGAAGCAACTCCTCGTTGTTTACAGTTTTAAATAAATGCATTTTCATCAAAAACATTCATTCGTTTGGAGGGATACTCGCGCGGGTAGCAGAGCAGATGTTCAATATTTATTCGATATCTGCACTCTCCCGAGCTATATAAGTATAATATTATCTGGGATATTCTCTTATTTTATTAATGTCTGCCAATAGTAAACTTACGCTTCGTGTTCGGGGCGCATTTAATTCCTTTTTTGTTAATATTGGATGGTTGATTGAATAATATTTACATTTCCGCCATGATTTCTGTGATAGATTGTTTTTCTTCTGTTTTGTGAATAAAGATATTTCAATAATGTTTCAATGTTTCCAATATTTTACTCGCTGCACAATCTCATACCTTCATCTTTATAGCATTTTACCTTTTTGTATAAATTGTATACGGTGGAATTAATTTTTATACATTTTTTGAATCTGATACCGTTTTTATAGTACAGACCAATCTACGAAATCCTTATATTAAATATTTTGCATATTCAAAAAAAATACCTACAAAGGCTATTTTTTTAGTTAATATGCAGTAATTAACGGAAAGTGAATTGAAACGAAATTTTTAATAAACTATAAATAGAAACTTTTCTTTTGAGGTGCGCCATAAAAAACGTTGGACAGTTCAATATTGCTCCCAACGCGAATTAAACTTTCATATGACTAAAAAATTCTCAATCAACGGAATTCGTTTTCCACCAAAAAAACATTATCAAAAAAACATTAACAAAATCGCGGTACGCCGCTTAAAATGATCCCAAAATGTATTTTCGCATCAATGCAGAACAAACTTCCACCTAATAACCCAACTACTTTCGCCCAACCTATATATCATACAATTCAAAATCAAAAAAAAACATAAACGCAGCTCTGAATTAACAGGCAATAATACGGCCTCTCGCATCTTCAAACTTTCACAATGATATGTCAGGTCGGAACGAAACGAACAAAAAAAGACTCACGTCGCTCTCAACTACATCCGAACGTTACATGCGAAAAAAAAAAAGAGAGAGAAAAAGTTAAAAGGGAAAAAGTCTTTTGTACCCCGCTATACCGTAGAGGAGCGGGTCTCTATACGTAAGATAATAAAAAGCTCGCAAGCCATCTAAAGCTCTTCTCTCGGTGGAAAGAAAAACTTTTTGGTCGCTCACGTAAATGTCAACTTTTCCATCGTCTGTGTGTGTCTGTGTGTATATATATATAAAAAGCACACAGCTCAAGCGACATCCTCAATCCGAAATCACAAAGCTCACACATTACACAGAGCTGACGCGATTACCTGCTTGAGCCAACATCTCCAAAGATCTCGATCCCAAGGATGATGAAAGCCAAGGTAGAGATGCCTCGTCTCTCTACATCTCGGTTGGTGGTGTTGCGCGACAGTCGACGAGTCATCCTTGGTCCTCTGCTGGGCTTCGGCGGCAGCAGCGGCGGCGGCAGCGGCACTGATCCTGGCTGGGTATCCGGTAACTCGCAAAACTAGTTTGCCGAGGCGCGACGGTGCACAGCAGACGGATCCACCCTTGGCCAGTTCCATCCATTCGGGACGCGACTCGGAGCAAGCTGCACACGGAGAAACGCGAATCGGATTAATTGAAAACAATTAAACCCCACTGTGGACGCTGTACGCTGCGCGATTGTTTTTGCGGTTTTGGACTCGCGGTGGGTGGGGCAGACGGGGCCAGGCCTGCCAAAGTACGGGACGAGACACGCGAGATTGCGGCCGCTGCTGCTGCTGTCTCTCACGCGCTACCTATCTCTGTGCTACATACGTACCAGCTTTGTTTTCCTATATATTTTCTCGTTTCGGGGAGGGATCGGGTTGTTTTTTTTTTTTTTTTTGGTCCGGAATCGAGGCAATACTGCCCTGGTATTCCGCTACGTCTGTGTGTGTGTTATGGAGAGCGGAGGCCAAGTTTTATGTGGGGAAATAGGGAAAGGGGGGTGAATTCGGACACGCGAAGCGGATAAGCATTCGAGGCCTGTTCGAAAATATCGCTCGTATCGCGCGCCGCGGTTCTCTAACCTTTTCTCTCTCTCTCTCTATCGCTCTCTATCGCTCTCTATCGCTCTCTATCTCTATACCGACACTACACAGCCACACACACCACAGGATAGATATATAGGCCATCGAAGCATTATATAACTGCCGAGGGAGAAAGAGAGAGAGAGTTGATGGGCCTCGTGCAAGCGTCGCGCGGCGGAAAAAAAAGTTTTAACTTTGCGGGGGATCGACGAGTGAAAAAAGCGAAATGGGACCAAAGCCTTCCACGATGTATATGTGCGTTTCGTAATGCTTTTTCATCGTATACGCGCGCGTGTGCGCATAGGTTCTAATTAAGCTTATCGCCGACGATGATTTCTCACTGGGTTTTGCATACTATACATATGTATATATATATACGGCGGAGGCTTTATATTTTGGAAATTCTTTAATAATCCAGCTTTTGGTATAATATACGTCGGAGATGAAATTTGGCGCTTAATTAGAAGCTAACAACAGCGGGGAGGGATAAGTGTGCCGCTGCTTGTGCTGGTGGTGGTGATTCGGGTACCCAACGCGCGTAGACTTCATTTTAGCTGAAACTTATACTCTCGAAAAGCTAATTTTCGCTTTAATTAAGTCAAAATGCCGGGGCCGTCCCTTCAATCTTTCTTTTCCCCCGAAGCGCGCGTGAGAGGCAGTCTTTTTCTTCCTCGGATTCATTACACGGAATTCAAGTTGGCCCTTTTGTCTTTGAACCCAACAAAAAAAGTAGTCAAGAGAACTTTATGCCGGGCCATGATTATTAGGCTGAGTGTTTTATCTCTTTTACAATTATATATAATATAACGTTTCTTTCCGACTCTCGCTCCCTGTTTTACCTTTAATAAACTTGTTAAAGTCGTTCGAGCAATATGTAGCGACTTAGTGTAAGCTACTTAAAACAAACTTTTTTGTATATGGCCGCCGAATGCAAATATTACTTGCCGGTATTACAGTTTGATATTCAAAACTAATCCAAAACGACCGAGTACCGATCGATTCCATCAGAAAATAATGCGGGTTTTAGCTTGCAATTCAGCTGCGCTGACTATATGCATTCGCAAAGAAAATCCCCCAAAGAAGCGCGAATAGGGCGAAGTACATTGAATTCATAATCTTTGGAAACTGCAGCAGCGAAACTTCGAGTAGCCGCGCGGGATATGAATCAATCAACACCCCGCGCGCCCGGAATACAAAGAAAAAAGTGCACATAGCGCGGCGTAACCGCAGCGATAACCGATCTCTGATTACAAAACACACAAGGACGACACGGGGAGACGAAGCTGCCGCTCGACTTTTTCAATTTGTTCGCTGCTCTTATCGCGGATAGAAAGAGTTATAGTATGGCAGGTCGCTGGGTACGTTATAGAATATGTATATGTATGTGCATGTAACTGTCGTACCAGGGTAAAGAAAGAGCCGGGAGCCGACGACTGCGAGGGCCCGTTTTTTCCATTGCGGAAAAACTAATCCCTTCAATACGAGAGCGTAGCCGCATCTGGTGTAGCCGGCGAGCTCGTCCAACGGTGCTGACGGTCCTGCGGGCAAAAGGTAACGATGAGGAAATTATTAAGCCTTTCATATCTATATTGGGAAATTGCAAAAAGCTGTATATATATAGGTATATAGGGATCGCGGTTACATGCTGCGGACGCGGTGACAGTTGGGGGCCTCGGATTTCTTTCAGAGCGCGGAGTGTTTAATCAGCGTCGGCTTCAACGCCTCTCGAATTCATGATATATATTTTCTTATACTTGCATATAGGCGCGCACTCATTACAGCTCTTTTATCAGATTAATAAATCTCGACCGATATGTATAATGACGATAACCGCGTCGTAAATTACACGGGGAAAATAAACGGAGAATATTTTTGGCGAATTGTACGCAATAAATATTTATCGCGCGCGAGACTTGCATCCAATTCGATATCACTAAACAAATAACGTTGCGCGGTATATAAATCGCGAGTAGCGCTTGCGACTATTTAAATAAAACGTTGTTCGAGTCGCTTTATTTATCGCGAATACCGCCTTTTACGATTCGATCTGTCTATATCGTGTGTGTGCGCGCAAATTTAATATATCGCAAATTTAATAATTCTTTGATCGAATTTCTCGCTATCGAACAGTTATATATATTTAAACTCGACGACGATCAGTTTCGCAAACATTTTTTGAAATGCGAAAGGAGGAGCGAGCCGTGTGATTTCGATTTGACAAAGAAAACAAAGCGTTAATGGAAACGAGCTGGGATTAAATGTGGGCACGCGCGGAATGTGATTTGAGAGAAAAAGCGAAGGATTTTTATGGTAGAGTCATTTTTCAATTTTTAAACTCTTTTTAATTGATTGAAAAAAAGGCTCGCGTCGATATTTCTTTCGCCACGGTGCAGGATGATGGCTTTTAATAAAATATATAGCGTGATGGACTATCGATAAACCCAGATAATCTGCCGTAGTGTGTATACGGGAAAAAATATAATACATTTTATATGCCACCTTTGATCTCGGACTCTGATGATTCTGGAAACTGTATGCCTCGCTAGTTTTAAAGCGATTACTTACATTTTTATATAGTATTTCTAAAGTAATTAGATTTTTATTATAAAAGATTGTATGGTATTGTTGTACGTAATGAATATTTTAAAAAGTATTAATAATTCTTAGTTATACTTGGATATTGCAAATATATATATATTAAAAATAAGTATCTTGTAATGAAAATGCATTGCGAAAAGTAAATTCGAACAATAAATATTCCGACTGTACAAAAGCAGATCACAGCGTAGTATGCTATATAATTATCGACATATCTTGAAATGAGGTGAATCGAATACGCAGTGGAACATTTTGATGTAATTTATTGTACAAAAATTATGTATGTGTAAAACGATACTTAATTTCAAAATCCAGATGTACGGTAATAAGATTACATTGACATATATCCGTGTAAGGGATAAATCCGAGGATAAATCTAACACTGAAATCAAATTTTTTATACTTTATTGCACAGAACGCATAATAATGCAGAATTATATTTAATTTTAAAAAACGAGGATTTGGATCAATCTAGAGCCTATATTGAAAATTGACGATAGCTTCTTAACGATCCGAATAATGTTAAACTGCTATAGAATATGATTAATAAATAAGTTTTAACGATATAAAAACTTGGCTTGCAGCGGAAATTGAAAAGTTTTTACTACGTAAGATAGTGGCTTTAGAAAACATTAATGGTTTTCCAAATTTATGTATATATATATATATACGTATCACTCGTGCACGCGTCAATTGTACATGATATAGGTATTCATCACACGAAAATTTTGGAGAGATCAACATGTTTTTAATTCAATTAAAACAAGCTGTATAAAATATGTTATTTTATTACAATCAACGTTATTAAATTAAATATAAAGTAAATTAATTAAAATTTCAATTCAATTCAAAAAATGCAGCACAGAGAAACATGAAAGAAAAAAGAAAAAGAAAAAGAAACAATTTAAACAGCTTCATCTCCGATTCGCCACGTTTCGCCGTGAAACTGATCGCTGCCCGTACAACAATATCGAAACCTATTTAATCTCGGTTGAAAACAGGCGAGCCAATATAGAGCTCGAGTTGCTATATACAGTTCCGAGTTTGGCTAAAGTCAAGGCAAACAAAAAAGAGGGTGCAAGCAGAGAGAGAGACAGAGAGAGAGAGAGAGAGAGAGAGAGAGAAGGTGGTTTATACGGTGTTGCACACGTACCCACGTGAAATGCGATGAGATGACGGAGTTCGGCGTCGAGCCCGAGGCGAGCGCGTCTCGCAGTCTCGCGATAGCCGAGCCTCAGCAGTAGCTGCTCCTGAAGTTCCAGCGGTTGCTCCCGCGACGACAATCTACGGCCTGGCTCGCCTCCGTACTGCACCACCATAGTGTCGTCCCATCGAGTGCAGGTGTGTTGCGGTGCGGGGGGGAGTAACGCGTCGTCCACAGGCCGTTGGTTAAGAAACAAGCGGTCGACAGAGCCGAAAACAAGAGGAAGGAGAGAGCTTGTTTAAGAGCTTTGTTTCCCTTTCTCGCGCAAGGATGCTGCCGCTGCTGTTTGCGTCTGAGATATTGTACAATACGGGACCGGCTTTTGGGGGATGGGAGAAGGTTTTTTTGATCGAGGACCGGTGGGTTCGAGTTTGGCTGAGAGCGATCTTGACGCGGAAATTGATTCGAGGTATTTTTCATGCTTCGGAAATTCCACTCTTGTACTTGTCATTTGTTTGGGAAATCTTATTTTCGAGGGCACTTGGGAAAAGGGATGGGAGGATTAGTATGGGAGCATGCGCGAGATTCTAATATGACTTCGTTGTACAAATTTGTACAAAGTATTATGCTGGAAGCTCGACAGCGTCGCTTTGCGAATATTAAGCAAAGCGAAAAAGGCAAAATTAACTTTGGCTTAATTAACCTGAAAAAATATTTACTTAAATCGCTGCTATTATACTCGATATTATACTCGAACAAAGCAAATGTTTACCTCGCTCGAGTAAACATTTGTTCAGGATAGTTTCCAAGATGCCTTGTTCTAGTTTAGAATCAGTTGAAAAAGTAAGCGGAGAAACACAAACACACATATATAAATAAAATATTATATATACACAAATGTCAAGCATCACATGTATAAATAATATATCCAGGCGATGAAAGTGAATGTAACATGCAAATAAAAAATACATATATACATGTACATGCGTGCAAACAAATTATTCTACAAATATACAACATGAGCTTCCACATTTCACAGTTGCGCATAAAATTGAACGTGCATAAAAAGAAGAAATGTGTTAGCTGGTGCATATTGCGAGAAAGTGCAGGGCGCAATGAGAAGTGTAAAGCTAGACGAACGCGTCGATGGCAGAGTAAATAGTGCAAATTTTTTTTTTTTTTTTTTGGAAAATCTTATATACCTACGTATGTACGGGAAAGCGCGATAAAATTTTACCGCCTTCCACAACCTCCCATGTTTCCGGAGCTACAAATGCCCTGTAAACGAATATCAGATAGAATTTGATATCTGTGTATATAAAACGAGGAATTTGAGAAAGTACGCACGTACACGTGTATACCGTACGTGCAGGCTTCGATAACGTTCCGTTAAATTTTGAATCTTTCCAATTGGCAAAGGTAATTTCATACCAAATCTCCCGCAGCCTTTTACATTCCGTGAAAAATGCAATTTCGACACTCCAGTTCGTTAGTAAATAAAACAAAAATACAAAAAAAAAGAAGAAAAACTGGCCTTTCACTCGCAAGTTGCCAACAATTAAAATTGCATCGTTACAATGGCCCTTTGATTCTTCAATTACGTGTCCATTCGCACGGCTCTAATTGAATTGTTAACAATCAACGGTTTCATCAAAACTTGCTTTTTCATATAACGCACAATATATCGGGGGTGGAAAACTCAATCCCCGGGGCCACCCTTTTTATTTATCGTCATACACGCGAAAATCTCAAATTTCGGGCAGTTTCACTGGTTTCGCGCGAACGCATAAAACAAATCGGCCAGGCCTCAAATGCACCGCGCGCTCCACGTGTAAAACAGCGTATATAAGCTCAAGTGGTCAGTTATTTTCGACGCACTCACGTAAAGCCCCATAAAGTCCCACAGCAATCCTATACACTTTCGCGAACCACTTGGTGTATTGTTGTTCTGTTTTTTTCTCTCTCTCTCTCTCCGGAAAAGAGAGTATAGTTGGTATACACGTGTCGCGTGCGGCGCATCATTAAAATGCAACGCAAACGCTCGGCTGAATTAAAGCTATAGGCGAGTAGAAATAACGAATTCGCAAATAACTTATATATACGCGGCAGCCTGTCTATGCCAAGGTATTCGCTATACGTTATACAGGCTGAATTTGTTCTGTTTATTTTTTTCCCGTGTACAGCAGCCTCTATACGCACGCGATTCGTTTGGATTTAGCCGCCTATATCCGCCCTTGCACACACAAATATAAAAATCCCCTGACAAATATATAGAAAGCTTTTTGGCTTTTGTGTGTCGAGAGAGGGGAAGAGAGTGAGAGAAATTTTCACAAAATTGACAGAGGGGTTTGGAAGTTCAAATAAACGATAACTCGCGTTAGGTTGAAGTATTTCATAAACGAAATAGGATAACAAAGTATTAAAATCTCGGTAGCTCAGGATTTCATTATTTACACAACCGCTGTCAAATGATAAATTTATCGTTTTTTATTTATTTATTTATTTTTTTTTTTTGATAGATCGAATTTATCGCCGCTCGAAAAATTTACAACATTGAAAATTCAATGTAAACCTCGAGGTAACTGACATATTTCGAAATTCCCTCGGTATACCCAACCCTTGTACCGAGAATGCCAAAATTGTCACGCAGGCCGAATTCCTTTAGCCCTCGAAGATCGGTAAACAATTTTCGCGCAATTTTCGAATTCTCCACCTCGCACCAGAAAAATGTCGTTCCTTCATCAGCCAAGAGACAAGATTAACGCATTTTCGCACAATGCAACACATCACCATCGCACGAAAATCTACGTTACATACACTGATGTGGATGTATATATATTTACGCATACACAGAGAGAGGCAAAGAGAGAGAGAGAGAGAGAGAGAAGGTTAATACACGTACACACATGAAAGGCTGCAGAGCAAACATCATTAGCAAATCCGAAATAAATGTCCGACAAGTAACGAGTGTCTCCGTTTCTCCCCCGCGTTGCTCTAATTATCGGAGCGGAAAAGCACGACGCAAATCCCACTCTCTCTCCCTCTCTCTCCCAGCTCTCTTCTTGCTGCTGTGTGTATGTACACGAAAATGCTCGCTAAATCCTGAGAGAGAGAGAGATACAGACACGAGGTCCTGTCCCTTTTTCGTCGACGGCAGCAGCGCGGCGCGAGCTTTTTCGCCCTCGGTTTGTGAATCGTGGAAAAGCATCCCTCTCTCTCTCTCTCTCTCTCCCTCTCTCTTTCCCCTAATGAAAAGCCGTGTAATTAAAATCCCTCGGCAGAACTGGTCCCGACATCCCTCCTCTCCATCTCTCTCTCTCTCTGTCCCTCTCGCGACTTCTGCGCGAGCGATCGCGCAAAAAGGGAGGACACACTCGTCTCTCTCTCTCTTCTCTCTTTGGCATTATATGCCAGCTCGTATCTATACACCGACGGAGCGAGGCTATCTTTTTTTTTTCTCTTCCGGTTCTCTAGCTGCGAGCTCTGGGTCCCTTATTAAGGCAAATGTAGTGTAAAATTACCCGTCCCTTTTTTTTTCTTCTTCTTTTTGCTATTCAAGAATCTCTCTTTGGAAATTATATGCTCTTCTTGGACCCACGTCGCCAACAAGACGCACCGAGCGAATTATTCCGGTAATTATCCTCTTTCCGCGAATTATCCGCACGTCGAATGAACGCGAATGCCCGACAATTTTTGGCTATATCGAGGGTGTAATAAGTTTAATTCGTAAATTCGACTGCCGCGTTAACATTGGAGAAAATGGGACTATATACGCGCCGTGTACGATGCGAAAGGGATCATTAGCAATTAAACGCGTTAATCAGGAGGATTGTTTATTCGGGGCGCGGTTAAACTTTAAAGGCGATTGACCATTTTCCCCAAAGCTCGAACATACACAATGGGGGGAATTGGGTAAAGTTTCAATCCGTTCGCGCCTATAAGCCTTTGTTGACGCGAAATTTTCATTTATTACCTTTACCGTGGGGCTCCAGCAAGGACGAGGTGTGCGCGAGAGGAGGCATCCTTTGAAACTTATTAGGCACGACTGGCTCCGTCCATGGTATTAATGCCGCGTCCCGAGAGTCGAGCTTGAAAAATTGATATTGCGTAATGACAAAGTCGCTCGTTGTTGTAAAAACTGTGGAAAATATATATAGGAGAACGAGTTGGAATATGACATACATGAGAATTTATGCGCTTGATGGAATTCCGCATCTATAGTTCGAACGCACACTTTTGCACCACGTTCTCGTTATTACTCCTTTGAGGACTGCATATATAGGCACGTACAGGTGCTATCAGCTGTCGAACTTTTTTCTCCCCGCGCCACTCCCTCCTCCTTCGCCGCCCCGAAAATCCATTTGCTTCGACGAATATAAGTTGGAAGTGACGCGGCGGCGGCTAGAGGCGAACAATGCGCCGCTGCAATATATTTTTACCGACAATCATTCATCACCTTTGTTCGATTTCCGCGGAACAGAAACGAAAAGGATCTTTTGTTACAGCTATGGTATTTTTCCTACAGCTCGAATCATTTTCTTTGTCGAACTTTTTGCCTGCCTCGATATTCAAATTTTTTATGAAAATTCCGTAGCTTCGCATTGTATGTATAGTTTCGGCGTCTGCACTTTTCTTCGTAATCTCCGAAGCAAAGGTCGTATAGATCATCGTTTAAATATATATACCGATTCACGGCGCGCGTCTATTCGATTCAAATTAAAATTAACTTCCGAACTGCGCGATATTGTATCCGAACCGACAAATGGAGACTCTCGTCTTGCGCGTAGCAGCAGCAGCAGCAGCAGGAGCAGTGAGTTTCGAATAAAAGAAAAAAACAACTCGCTGCACCAGCTCGAAACTTTAATATTCCGCGGAAAGAATATAACTCGTGGAGTTGAATGAAAAGCGTCTCGCGCCGGACAAGCAGTGAGAGCTCGCGGGCTTTTCTTCGGCGAAGCTTCAATTAAAAAACTTGTTTGTCTTCGTTAGCGTGGCTTTAACAAAGGGGTGGGGGGTAGAGGATGCGAGAGAGAGAGAGAGAGACGAGAATCTCTGTTCTCCAACGATGAGTCTATACGAGCTTTCACTTGCGCCGAGGTCTGGTATAAAATGCAACGTTAAATGCGCCCGGACTTATAATGTTGCGGCCGAGACTTCGAGGAATTGATTTTTGTGATTTTCGCGATGAGAAACGCCGAAACGATGAGTGTCGGAACAGAGATGAGAGAAGGCAACGAGGTGAGAGAAGAAGTTTTACTTACGATCGAGCAGACTTTCTAATGAGAATATTTTCCTGGCGTCACTGCGTGAATTGGAGAATAAATTGCAGCCTTTGCCCTCCTCGGCTCGTTCTTTTTTTCTTTTTCTTTTCTTTACTCGGGAATATAAAGCCTTTGTAAGTCCGAAGAAGTTGTATTAAGTATTGCGAAGGTAAAGAGTCTTGGTAGCCCACTTTTGATGATTTGCTTTTCATGCGAGTTTGTACACATTTAGCAATTCCTTCTCATTGCTGCACCGCGCGGAGGAAAAAGTAACTTTGAAAACAATGTTCGATAATTGCTTCGCATAGTTGGATTATTTCTTTTGTAAATTACTTTAGGTTCAAATTCAATGTTTCAAAAAACGCGATTATGAATTAAATATTTGATTGTACTTATTTGGAGGCAAAACGTTTGATCTTTTAGTATACAAAAAGATTTTATTAGAGCAAATGAATTATTCTCAAATTGGAAATATAAATTTACGAAATGCGGAGTAAGAAATAAAAGCTCGTTTTTTCACAATATTTCAACTTTAATAAATGTAATAAACGTGATTATATAAACGAAGTTACAATTGGAATTTTTTTACAATCATCTCGGCGATGTTTCTTGTTTAAAATCTAAATTCAATCCGAATCAAATTTATTTTATAACCAAAGCTAGAAAATTAAATAAATAGTTACTCTCGATTCTAATTTATTTACATAGCAACTATCGAAAAGATTTTTGTTTCAAGTTTCTCTCTCTCTCTCTCTCGGTCTCTCCAATATTTTGTTTTTTATAGGTACTTTATACGTTATTGTTATTTTCAGGCTTTGAAACACTATTAAATATGAATATTTTATACATTATTTTATACATGAAATTCTGAATGCTCGCTATATGTTTTACCTAAAAAAATACAACTCTCGCATGCAGGTAATGCTTTATTAAAGAACAGAATATGTTTAATTCTTTTTGCTCTCGGCTCCGGTGCAATTATTAAATTATACTTTGCCCGAAATGAACCTAAAATTAAGGATATATAAAGTTTCACGATGCAAAGTAAAATTAAATTGCTTTGCGCGATGAGCACACTCGAAGTTTATTAAAGTGTATGTATTAAACATGGTCTCATTCGAAGAGTACAAGGCTAATGTTTTATTCTCAAAAGAGTAAAGTATCAAAAATTTTATATAACTGTACAATAAATAAATTTAAATATCGATTTACTCTCGGTTAACTCGACGCTGTAGCGTATTATTACGCGTAACAGATCTTGCCTTTATATCGATGTCTCCAAGGCTTTTAATTTCTTTGAAATACGTAGGTATTACATTGTCTGCATAAATGTACAAGTCGAAGCGTATAATAGAGGCGAGACTCGCGCGAGCAATAAAATTAAAGAAAAATCAAAGCAATATAAAAGCGCGAGGAGATTGGCAAGTCTTGGCGTATCGCGCCGAGAATTATTGGCTTTCTCGTGCGCCCATTTGAATCGCTCGTATAAGTGATGCTATAATAAGAATGTAGAGCTCCGAGAATATCGAGTGAAAACAAAACGGATGGTTGAGCTTAATATACGTAAATTGGATGGGTCTTCAATTTTGATTATATAAAGGAAAATAGTTACAACTGCAGATATATATATGTATTCGCTTAAAATAGAATAAACTACTCTGAATACATGAGAAATCCTTCACGACAATCTAGTTGGCAATCGTCGTATCTAATAATCTCCAAAATCCTAATATCAACCATAGCCGAGACCGCATCATTGTGTGTTTCAGCAATACCATATCCAAGCCCTTGCAGAGCGCACAACGAAACTGAATCACGTTATCGATATAAAGCCACCGCTCGCCTCCAACTTTTCCAGCGCGCACACAATACACACACACACACACACACACCGACCAAAGATCGAGCAATATCCTCGCCGGTATCCGTAACCACGTTTCGTCCCCGAACAACAACAACGAAAAACAAAGAACGAGATATCAGCTGCAAGTCCGCGGCTAATCCATTTTCCTATAACTATAGTCAACGTATCTATATACAAGTATATGAACTCTGGATACGAAAGCCAAATGGCATTATCAGTCGGCTCTCTGTAAAAAGGTGGAGATGCACACGAGATATAAGGTAGCGGGTCTCGGGGACAAGTCACATATATAGGGATATTATATGTATGTATATATATATATATATATACGAAAATCGATGTTTCGAAACTAGATTAGAGCATTTGCCCTCGGGCTCAGCATTGATGAATTGAATAATCAGGCCTTAAATGCACGTCGCGGGCGTTTGCCTTTCTCTCTCTCTCTCTCTCTCTCGGTCTCGTTCCAGGAGGAAATTTTGAAGCAAAGCTCTACTATATAATACGTATATAGAGAGAGATAAAGCCTCGCAGCTTTCCAACACACGCAACACCTGTTACAGTTAGCGGACGCGCACAAATCGAACCAGATGCTCTGCTCGCTCTCTCTCTCTCTCTCTCTCTCTCTCTCAGCTCCAAATGAGCTGCAACGCGCCGCTCTCGACTTTTCGAAAGAGAGAGCGAGAGAGAGAGAGAGAGTGAGAGAGTCAACTCACCGGGTGAGACAGAGAAAGGTCGATCGAACAGGTGCGTCAGCTGCAGGATGTCTAGGTATATCTATATATATGTGTGTGTGTGTGTGTGTGTGTGGGTAAGCTGCGCGCAATGAAAACACGTATATACTCTTTTTCTCTCTCTGGTTCTCTCGCGTCTCTCCGAGAAAAGGGTCGAAACGAGCGAAAGAGAGAGCGAATGAGGAATGTACTCGTGCACATATATATATATATATAAAGGGAGAAAAAGTCCTTTGTCAATTTGCTCGAGTAAACATAGCCATCGTCGTTCTGGAATACAACAATTTTCTCCGAGAATCCCAATATAACGAACGACTTTTTTGCGAACGCGCCATAGCAGCACCGGCTCGTGTTTGCTTTTTTCTCCCCCCCCGTTCGCGTATACATATACATACAAGTATATAGGTTCTTTTGTGTTTTCGCGCGATCGCGTGTGCCATTTATGACTATATAGCGAGGCTGTACACCTGTACGATGAATTCAACGATAATTAGATGTATATGTATTTTGTCCGATCGTGCACGCGCGCGTCATTGATCGCGAGGTGAGCGGAAAATAAATTCCCGAATATATATGTAACCAATTAAGCTCCGCTATATATCGTATATCGCGTGTGTGTACAAAGGTTTTTGCGCTTAACTGCGACGAAAATCAATTAATTATTTTGCAAATTTGATCCTTTTATTTCGGAAGCAGTAGCGATGATAAATAACTCTCATTTGGCCCGAATGCCTACTTAAACTTAATCGTTGCCTCAATTAAATATAACGAATATTATTATTGTTCGTCATGGGCTCCCCGTTTATCGCATTAAGCACTTTAATATGCGCTATGGGCATCGACGTTATTAATATTGCTCTCTCGCTCTCTCCCGTTCGCGATTTTGATGCATGGAGAGCAGCTGCGAATTATTCTCAACTTTAGTTAGTTACAATTATTTCTGCAGTTTTCACTAATTGTTACACTAGGAAGGCGCGTCGGTTAATTTGCACTATATAATAACGTAAAAATCTTAATTAATTCATAGAATTCATCAGTTCACCGAAAAAAAAGCCGAGCTCGCCATTGTTATTATTATACGCAAAAATGTAAAACTATCATCTCTTTCGAGAAATCAGACTCGATTCACCTGCAAACACCATTTCAATTATAAAATGTACATATATATAAGTATACTGGCCGCGTTCAAGGCTCGCACCCAACAGGTACAAGTATATACGTTTCAAATCCGCGGAATTCGCTCGGATCTTTTTCTTTTTATTTCATCTCTTACATCTCGTGCGGAAGCTGCGTTAACGTTGCCGGTTTAAAACGAATTGCCTTGCGGAGAGAGAGAGAGAAGACGAAAAAAGAGAGGGCGAAAAGATAGCAAAGCCCGTGTGTAGCGCGAGGGCGAGTCTCTGGCGGGCGCGCGTCTATATCCTTTGAAAAATTCTCTCTCTCTCTCTCTCTCTCTCTCTCTCTCAGTTCCCCTCAAACGTAAAAATAGAGCGGGACGGCCCATAAGCGCAGGCGCCAGAGGAGATGCACCGCGCGACTGGCTGAAAGACGCAATTTGCAGCTGTCGGCGGAGATCTCTTATAAGTATGACGGACGAATGGATAATGCGACAGGGTGTGTATACGTGTGTGTGTGTGTATAATATAACGAGGATTCGAGAATATTTCTAGTCTGGGATGTGCATATCGTTTGATCATACCGCGCGAGTATATCTACGAATTTTTAAATGGCTATTTTTCGTTTATACGATGCCAAGGATGATGTTTTTTTATTTTCTACTATCCTCATTACTCCGAACCGCGCGCGCTTCTCGCTTATATATGCACGCCAAGAGAGTGAGTTTGTAATGCTGGTGAGCGGCTCGCGCAGAGCATTGAATTTTCCGTGTGCCAGTTATGATTTGTATATAATATATTCTCGTTGACGTCGGCTGTCCATACTCTGCTTTGAGAGACAGCTGCTGTTTATCACGGGGAAATCGAGAGGAGAGTAAATATCTTTATGCGAGCTTAACAAATAGGTTCTGAGGTGCGTCTCTTTCGCCAGCTGCCGCGTGCAAATTTATTATTCGTCGTAGACACATGGCAAAGATAATGGATTTTTCCCGTATACACTAATTAAATTTGCAAAGTGTAATTCTTCTTGTATGCCGTCACACCGCGTACATCGAAATTCTACATTTTTATAGCGCAGTTCTTTTTTTGTTGCGCCTTATTAAGTCGCGTGCTCCAAATTTAAAAGGGGATTATCCCGAAGCAAGGAAGTGCACGCAGGCATTGAGGTTTCGGTGAATATGCGAGAGCGTTCATTAGAGCGTCGGAGGCCGTATACATTCTTAAAATAAATAATATAACTACATCTTTTGAAAGCTGTCGGACTATTGAGCGAACGCATCACGCATATGGCACTTCAAGCCGCGCTCTTTTCTTTAAAGCTCAACCAGCCTTGCTTACAGATGTATATCCATTATTCCCGTATATTTCTTTTATGCGCCAGCACCTCTGCGTAAACTTCAAAATTTACCTTCATTTAATTTCGTTTCTATATGTTTACTTCAAATTTAATATATATTATTTACGATTTAGTTGGAAATAAAAATAGTCATGAATTCACGTGCGGTTTTATACTCCATATTTCGTTATAGTTTATTCAGAGAGTGGATAGCTTTTATTTATACTGTTTTCAAATAGAAAATTTAAAGAGGATGGATTCGTTTGCAATTCAGAAACTTTAAATACCTATAAATACTGAAATAATAATTTTAAGGATAAATGCATATACAACATTATTGTACAATATTGCACCTATAGGAGGATAATATTTATGCATTTAAAAATATTATTTTTCTTTTTTTTTTCTGAAACACCAATTGTTATTATGAATAGTATTGTTTCGAATGCTTAGGGATTCTTAAGAGCAATCAATGGAAAGTTTTTCTCAAGCCTTTTTCAGGCCGTTTTACGATGGATTGTTGAACTACACTTTAAATTAAGAAGTTGAGCGGGATGCTCTGGATAGGAAATTAAATGCTTAATTTATCGCAGTTAATCGTTAATCAGTGGAGCTGCGCGCGTGAGGCAAATTAACGTCAAATAAATTTAGCTAATCAAAAAAGAAGAACAAATGAATCAATGAGCAATACAAAGAAATAAAAGGATTGCATAATTATGCAACGTTACGTTACGTAAGCAATATTCTTAAAAAAAATGTTGATAATAAATTGAAGAATTAAAGCTGAATATATTTATGATAAATATAAGAAATAATAAATTTAAAATGTATTAGCAAAGTAACTTTGTTTAGCTGCACTTGATTTTTCTTTTTGTAGGTGCTGCTGAGGAAATTGAAAAGGTCACTAAACTACTCAAGAAACTGCCATCGTTTGCAAAGAGCTTTGGCTGGCGATGTCACGTATAAAAGATTCCATTTCATGTACTAAAGATAAAACCGCATTTTATATAATATTAAACGGAAACAATTTTGGAAAATATTCTTACGTATTATCGGAAAGAGATTCATGCAGAATAATGAGATTATACAATTCAGAAAGGAAAGATATGTAACTACAGTGTAACCCCATTATAACCTGTAACAATATTTGAAAAGAGGATATATTTGTCCCACTAGACGTAACATTCAGTTGTATTAATAGTGACAATACCCTCCTATACCTTAACCATAGAAATGAAAATAAAGCAGAAAAAAAAATGAATCGCTGCCCACATGTGTCACGCAACGCATTTAAAACGTTTAAAAAAAAAGAAAGAAAGTCGCCACGACACATTTCATTTACGAATTTTTAAAATACAGATTTACGAGCTTTTGAAACTCGCGAAACCACTGCCCTTCCAAACGAAAACAAACAAAAACAAGCGGAGCGTTAGCAAAAAAAAAAAAAAGAAAAACAAGAAAAAAAAAAAAAGAAACTGCAAAAAAAGCCGATAAAAGCATCGCTCATGCATAAAGCATAAAACAATTTGTCACCTGTACGAAGAGCGCGAGATTCTCGGACAGGAGCATATCCCGGCACACGTCAGCCGCTGTGGTCTCCAGAGTGAGATAAACCAGGCTGCTCTCGATTCCCGTGTGTACGCGTAGCCAGCCCGTCCCACCAGCCGGACTAGCCGAAGCTCTGCCACCCGCACCACCGGCACCGGGAGTTCCGGAGCTCGACAGCTCGACACCGACGCCCGAGTCCCAGGAGGAGTCGTGGCAGGAGCTCGTCGTCGTCGTCTTCGAGTCGTCCCTCTGTCTCAGTCTTCTCCTCTCCTCCCTCTCGTCGTCCTCCTGCTCGAATCGGTCGATCGCCTCGTTCAGCTCTCTCAGCACGCTCTTCTCCTGTGCCGACTCGTCCTGTTGCCGCTGCTGCAGCTCGATCTCCCGCGTCCAGGAGAGAGGAGACGAGGCGGCCGATGGACCTGGCGATTCCATCTCGTATCGATCGCTCCGAGACTTCCCCGCTACCACCCGTTGCAGCGTGCACTGCTGCGGACCGGCGCCCGACTTTTCCAAACACTCCTTTTTCGAGCTGTTGCCGCCACCCCCGTAGCAGCCGTTCGTAGCTGCGGCAATAGCGGTAGTCGAGCTCTCGAGTCTCCTCGGCTCGTCGCTATCGGCCCTCTTGACTCGCTCCTCCTCCACCTCCAGCTCGACGCTGCACCGATTCGATTCCTCGGACAAACTCCACTCGCCCGCGGCTCGTCGGCGAAAATCCATTTTCTCGCCGAGGGCTCTCCTCTTCTCGGCTACCAAACGACCCCCGGCACCGCGTTGCAGACCCCTCGATTTCCGTTGTTTGATCGAGGAACCCGCATCGGTCGATCTCGCTCCCGTGCACTCGGGACGATCCTCCATCAGCTGTTGATCGTCCTTCAGCCTCCATCGATTCTTGCGATTCGTCTCGTGCATCCTGTCGTAGTTGGTCAGTATTTTCCGATTGAGCTCCTGTATGACGGAGAGGCGCTTGGCCAGTGCGTCGTTGGTGCGATCGAGACGATCCTTGGTGGCGTTCCATCTGCGCTGCACCGGCGTACCGGGATCCTGCCCCACTGGCACAGAGATAATCTTTTGCTGCTGTTGCTGCTGCTGCGGCGCGGCATTGTTCTTCTTCTTTATCGATTTGACGGGGTTCGAGCTGGCTCTAGTCGTTGCGGAGCAGTTGCTGTTTGCTCGGGATGATCTGGGGGCTGGTGGAGCGGGAGCCGTTGTTGAATTGGCCTCGTTGTTAATGGAGCCGGCGGCGCTGCTCAGGCTTATGCGCTCGTTCAGCTCCCAATTTATGTGCGCCTCCTGAGCCCATTGACTCGTCCTCTTCGCGTTCGTTACCACCATGTTTGAACGCGCTTATTATCGCGCTTTAATTATGACTTTGGCCTCGCTGTTCCATACCCATCTCTTCGACCGTTACGTGGACTGCGATGATTTTCTGTTATAACTTTTCTTTTTAATTTTCTTTTCTTTTCTTTCGATCACTTTTACCGCGATATATTATGAAAAGGGAATCGGTGCAGGATAATGTATCGTAGCCGAACACACATAATAGGTAATCGAATTTGTACTCTATTATACTTAGTTGACTTGGCTTGGTATGTATAAACTTGTTCATCAAGTGCGAGCCAATTTGAATAGCGCAGCTTCAATTTCGCCAGTCGATCAACTTGAATTACCACGCCCGCAAATTCGAAACTTTACAACGAAATCGTTCTACAACCCACATTAACAATGGCGACCTTGAATGAGTTGTGTGTGTATATACGCACATAAAAGCCTCGCGTCTCCCATTAAACCAACGATCACCGCGCACTCTCAAACGAAGAACACAAAAATCACACTAATGAAAAAAATGCTATGTTCTCCTTCCCAGTTATATACATATATATGTTATGCATATGCAACCAGTTGCACTCGGGGAGTAGAGCTTTCTCTAATTAGCCGATAGCCGCACTTTTCCGATAAGCTGCCCTAATCACGCAAAGAAGACACACACGACACACACGTGGCTCTCGCTTTCTTCCTCATATATACGCATCGCACGCCATCGCAAGCCGCACATATATATATATCGAAGCAATCCACCGAGATCATTTAAATCTCTTTTTCCGCGGACCTTTCTATTTCGCTGCACTGGCTGTTGGCGTGCAGTAGGAAGCGCGGCTTAAACGACATTAACCGCGCGCACCACTTTTATATTCCCTTGCAGTAGCATCGGCAGTCAGGAACGCGGCGGCATGCAGGAGTGGCGAGTTGCTCTGCACGTATAGTCCAAGTCCATCAGCATGTGCGCCACTCGGTGGATATATATATATAGAGTGGATGCATGCACACACGCGGGCGACACGCTTCGAATGCTTTAACGTTTCGTGAGAAAGAGTCCCACAATATATATCGTCCATGTGCTGTGTGCGTATGTATATATATATATATATATATATATGCATAAGCTGCGTGACTTTTCTGGGTATGCACATTCACCGCGTGCGTATTCGGAAATCCATGAGAGTAGTGGCACAGGTATGAGTGCACGTGATGGCCAACTGACGCGACTCTCTCTCGCTCTCTTTCAACGTCAATGTGCACGCGAGCCTATGCAGATATATCTATACAGAGACTGTGCGGGCATGAAATTTCCCATGCACTCTCATCATTTCTGCCCCCCCCCCCCCCCCCCCCCCC
>UELU01145152.1:22906-35333 GCA_900490025.1 Megastigmus dorsalis | reverse complement strand
CCCCCCCCCCCCGCGAAACGCCAGTTACCCCCGCCCGTGCGGCATCAACGTTAATTATATACATGTGGGCCGAAAACGCGCGGTGCCGCTCTGCCCTGCAGCACAGTGTGTGTGTGTGTGTGTGTGTGTGTGTGTGTGTAGGTACGCGCGTACAACACGTTCGGGGCTTTTAATTAAAACGACGACGTGAGAAGGTTATTTCAATGGCGGTGGCGGCGGCGGTCCACCGCGTTGCGGTATAATTAATGCGGTAATATCATTGTCTTTTTCGAAGCGGCCCGTTTAACCGCGTTGCGTTGCGCATTTACACTTTTCTGGCCTGCCGCGGGGATTTTTGGCACTTTCCCGCGTACGTATATATATATATATACAGGCTGGCGACCGTTGATTAAAGGTTCGATTCGACGTTTGTTCTTCTATATATAAACGTAGACCGTGGCGTTAATATCAGAATTAAGTACCAGGCACCGCGGCGATATAAGCCCTCTGCGTGTATACAGGTGATTTACGCAGGGCGCGCGCGCGCTAAATGACGCGGTCGCAGCCGATTTGTCCGAGCTGTTTATATATCGATGCCATAATGCATCCGATTAATGCAGATCGATTACGCGCGGCTCGCGGTATATATATGTATATATATATCGATCGGAACGTGCGACACACCGGCAGACACGCGATAATCGCTAGTTTCAGTACTTTCACTGGATATATATATATGTACGCACAATGGTACCGCACAGTCACTTTTTTTCTTTTATCTCCGAATTCTCGCGCGCTCGCACTATTAATTCACCTGTTACAACAGTGAATGTGTATATCTGGAGGCCTGCTTACTCGCTGGTGTATGGATAATGTATTCGCACGCGGAGGAGCGAAGATCGGTACAGTCCGCGGTTGTTGCGACCGGCGAAGCACTGCTGCTGGAAAGAAAAAACGACTGTATGATACGAGGCGACACGTACCGCAGCGATATATCGAGGCGCACAAGAGGTAGGGAAAAAGAAAGGATGCACGATGTGTGCGGGTCCGCTGTCGACTCGCGCCGGTCACACATATCGGACTGGCTAATGTGGCATGGACGCTCCGCTGCCACAGCTGACCGATCTTCCTCGCTGTCTCTCTCCGCACACCTTCTCCCCCCCACCCTCTCTCATTCTCTCTCTCTCTCGTTCTCTCTTCTTCGCCGCACCGCCTGTATTTTTACATATTACTCTCTGCGTGTCTGCTGTTCTCTCCCCTTCTCCCTCTATGCCGTCTTCCCTTCTCCCTCTCTCTTGCCTGTTTTTCAGCTGTGTGCCGCCGACGTCGCCGCTGCAGTCGTACACGCGCTGCCTTTTTTTTTACCTGCGCGCTTATGCACATATAGTCTGCCCTCCGTTCCTTTATTTCCCCCTCGTGTTCTTGTTTCTATAATAGACGCCATAATTACGCCGTGAATCTTGTTGTGATTTGTAATATGCATGCGCGTGCTCGCCAGTACGTTACACCCCCTGTCTTTGCCATAATTTGTACAGCGATCGCGATGATATATTTATGTATAGTATACAAGGATATTTTTCGCTATAATTTAGAAGCGCGAGATCGTTAGATTATTTGCAAAATAATTATGAATGAAAATGAGATTGGAGGCGATTGGCAATCAATTATGATAAACGTAGATATAATACCAGGCGTGGAAAATAGCCATTGCACGAGGTAATAACACCGCGAGTTATCAGTAGTAAACGCGTCGCTTAGCAATATATACCTTTGTTTTCCGGGTTATACGCGATAAATAACTTGCGCACTGCGCACCCCTTGTTTCGAACAACGCTTCTTTTTCCCCTGTCCTATCCTATATTATACATAAATTACCATTGTTAATTCGATTAACGCGGCGGATCGATAGTAAAACCATTTGCAACGGCTAATGAATTCATAATTTGAAATTTTCATCAGAGTCTAGGCATAAATAAGTGTCGCGCGTCGAGGCGCAGAGCTCGCAATTATACATCACCGACGTATATACATAATCTTCCGTTGCATCGGCGCCGTGTTGCACGTACGATATTGCGTTTTTCCCCCTATAAAACTTAATTTATGCCGAACGAAGATTAGGTCTTGAACAATGACCATAGTATTGCTCCACCGGCAGCCAGTTTGTTAACCCATCGCGTTTTCTATTCTTTTACGTGTCCGACGCGTTGCGACACACACGCGCCAATCCGCATCATCGTCTCCATAAAACTAATCCCCACCGGGATATATATATTTTCATCACATCAGCTGCGACGGTGTCTCTATAATACACGTAACGCGCGTATATTACCTAGCGTGTGATACATCAGCTTATTAAAACGCCGCGGCGGAAAAACCGATGGCTTATATACCGGGCGCTCGAGCTTATATACGCAACAAAGCTAAGGGAACCCTCGCCGCGTTCGCCATGGGACCAACAACCTTGATAACTTCCGTAACCTTTCCGTATACACACACACACACACACCGCACCTATACGATCCTACGCGCCGTAATGAAGCAAAAAGTAAATTAAAAACGAAAAAGAGAAGAAAAGCCGCAAGACGGATCGTTCCATTTCATCCGCTCTTCCTACGTACATACCCGCGCGTTTTAATTTATCCAGCTAGAACGTCTTTCTCCCTTGTAGCGCCGTAGCATCGCGGTCGTATACTCCTTGGCTATATCATATAATACCGGAGCGCTCGCCGTGTTCTCCATCGCCTGTGTACATGTCCCCGTGCATATATATATATATGTAAGCGCAGCTCCTTGGCGCCTGGTTTTAAAGCTGCAGCCAGATAATATAGGGAGAGAGAGAGAGAGAGAGAGAGTGTATCTACCTGTTGTTCGTCGTCGTCGCCGCGGCGCACAGCTCACCTTTTGCCCCACTGGGTATAACACGCCGACGCTCACACACACACACACACACGTGACAGGCTGGCCGAAAGTACGAGAGGAGAAAGGGAAATATAACCACATCCTCTCCTGGGTGTGTATAGGCGGCCGCTCACGCGCAGCCAACGGCGATATTCTCGCGAGGGGAACCTGTACGCTTGCTGTGTGTATGTGTGCCAGACTGAGTGAGACGGAAAGAGAGAAAGGATGCCTGCCGTGTGTGTCTGTGTGTGTGTGTGCGAGGCTCGAGTCCCACTGGGGGAAGGATGTACTTCCGTCCCCGGTGGAATTCCCTCTTTTCTATCTCTCGCGTTGGCCGTTGAAGCGCCGTATATATATACACGTGTGTATGCATGATATATACCTATACAGACTTCTCCCTCTCTCTCTCTCTTTCTCTTTCTCTCTGGCGTCGCGGTATAATTGTTGCGCTACACCGCCGCGAGAAATTCATTTCGCTTTTCCAATTTTTCGCTTCCGCGGGGGATCGGAGGAGAAAAACCGCCGCGAGTATATACGATGGATATCACAGGTGTATACTGTCTATGGGTTTATGTGTGTATACGGAAGGGGCCACTTGATTGATCGATCGATTAATTTATTTATATCCGTTTGTTTTTATGCACCGCTGGAGCTCGGAGATTCGCGCGCATCTATGCGTGTGTGGGTGTGTGTCGATGAAAATACCTCCGCTCTGGGAGTGGCGTCTGTCTCGTTTTTTTTGTGTATACGTACTGCTCTTTCCTTTCTTTTTGCTTTCTTCGGCTTCTTTGTCGCGAATGAACTTCCTTGTTTATCTGCGCTTTTGCTATCCTATAGTGAGTTTCGAGGAGAATTGCCGATGTGAATGGTTGTATATACTATGTTTGTTTCGATTGATTAAACAAGAAAAGATTGGCTGCTTTGATGTGTGATGCGACAGTTTAATTAGTGAAAAACTGATTGCTATCACTGATACAAGAATTGTGCAAGGATTAGCTCAGTATATTGAAAGGACATTTATATACCCATAATTGTTATTAATAATTTTTCTGCACTGGTGACAATAATAAAACTCACACATTTAAATAATGGATTATACTGATTCATAGCATCAACGGTAAGATCGTTGTCATCACTACATCAAAGGTAAACGCACACGCAGAACTTTCTTACATTTCTTTTTTAAAAAGGCGAAAAAATACAGTCTGCCTGGAGACGAGGAAACCAGATTTGCAGTCCTCTCTTTGCGCGCTCATGTATAAAATAAGCCATAACTGGGCAAAATTTATAGTCTGCCGGCGAGATCCCTTTGTGGCGTGTCCCTATACGCCGTGTGTGGCATCTTGAGGGGACGCCTCACCGTAACGGAACGACCTCATTGCAATATCCTTATGCGAAAGGTCTAAAAAGTTTTACAAAGAAAATGCATATGCAGCCGCGGAGATCTATCCGCGTGCGGTCCTGTTAAAGTTAAAATCAATAGTCCATCCTCACTTTACGCTATAAGTTCAAGACGCCCGCGAGTACGTTTACTTTTCCAAAGTGCGCAATTGCATATCCGCGAAAAACGAAGGAGTTTGGCTTTTATTCGAATTCTAATCCAGTCGATGCGTATATAGATATATGGACTGGCGCAAAAGTTTAGATGGTCGATCTCTTGAATATGCTATATGAAGATATTGATAAAATTGAATTTTATCTTAGTTTAAAAAGAAAATATCATTTTTCACTTCCGATTATTACGATCCAATCCTATATATTTTGACGAAAACAAGATGCGTAATAATGAATCGCTGTCAACTGACACGGACAAAACTCGCTATACAATATGAGCGATTGGAGCAGCGATCGCCGGCAAAGCGCAAACGGATTAATTAACATCGATACGTCGAATCGTAAACAACGCGCAATTTATTTTCATCAAATTCACTTATATAATAATATGTAACTGGAGTACGTCGCCGAAACGAATCTCGCCTCATCAACAATCGCGCGAGTTTATCGTCACCTGGAGGGGCTATAAGTTACGGACAATTATTCACGCAAACCTGACGCTCCCATAAATATTTCAAAGCGCCGGCTCGACAGTGGCGGCGGCGTCAGGGGGCCCCTGTCCGCAATCGATGAATCTTAAATATAATCGCGGATCCGCTCCTCGACAACTTGATTTGTTCGCCAATTAATTTCTCTCACTCTCTCGCATTACTCACGGTGCACAGCGTCTTTCTCCCGTGCACAACGAACGCACAATAAGGAATGGCTCCTCGGGTCGCATGCACAATAGATAAAAGACGACGGATTGACGGATATCGCGAAACTTTTAATCGAGGTGGCGAGTGGTGGGGCGGGGAGGTGCGAGAAAGCGACTAATGGCTTTCTCTCTCTCTCACTCCCTACAGAGTCTCTGCAGTCTCGCGACAAACGTCGCGCGCACTTGGACGCCTAAACGAATTCCCGTGTATATATTCGAGGCCATTCCGTGAGTGAGTTGGATCGCTAAATCGCTCGAGCGCGTCGCGCAGCGCTCGGCAGCACTTTACTTCGAAACTTTTTCGGCGAGCAGCAGCGTATAAAAATACGATCGATCCTGAAGAACCCCTGCACTGTATTTTATTGTAGGCAGTAAAAAAAAAGAGGGGGTAGCTCGAGACGATTCGGGGCGGGAATTTTTATTTCCGCGTGCGGAGGTCACGATGAGCATTTCGGTGAGGCGATCCGCACGTGAAGATTGAAAAATTCAACCTGTATAGAGGTGTAAAAAAAAACTTATCTATGTGTGTCTGTGTGTTTAAGAATGGAGCGCGCGAGTGTATGGCGTTTCGGGTGGTGAATAATAGAGGCAATTTTTACGATGAAATTGCGGCGCTTTCTTTTGTCGAGTCGTGTGTATATATATATACGTAGGTATGGCGATCGATCGATCCATGGATTGCTTTCAATACAGAGGGGGGACGACTTTTGTATCCGCCACTATAGGAGAGTAATTTCGTTATTTCGTATACGAATTCGTTAACGACTTGAGTTATATACTCGCCGACTGAACTTTCTTTTCTATATAAATGCCGCTGCAGTCGCTTTTGTGTACACTTTATATATGTATAGCCTGTATTTATTGCTATAAAAACGATCGTCTATTGATGATTCTTCTTTATTTTCTATTGAAGGCGGCACTGGGATTGAAAGTAGTTGGCGCGGAAAATATTCGCGGAGCCGAGAAATCAAGTTTTTTCGCGATCGAGATTAAATAACATAGAGCCATGCAGCGAGAGATTCGCATCGCCGAATGCTTTCAATGCCGATTAACCAAAAAGGTCTCCGATCGCTATTCATCCCTTTTCGAGATAAACTGAACTTTTGTTTGTATATATCGAGCTCTCGCCATTACTGCCATATATGCACGCTAATTAAAAGCGTACCCGATCCAATCTCTTCTAATATCAATATTGTAAACCAGTCCATTCGTTTATTTTCAGAATGTATATTTAAAGTGCACACGCGCTGATGCAATTATCGGAATTCTCAAGATTCTCGACCAACCGCAATTGCAAATCTCCCCTACATATAGAAAATCGACATTTTCTCTTAACCCAAAGTGCAACAGTAGTAGCAGCACATAAACGTATCGATATATCAATCACACCCGAAAAAGGAGTACATTATCAAATCTATATCACGGAGCGCGTATTATTAATTTCGTACAAGAGCCAACGGCGACGACGGTCCGCTTATGACGCACGATTTTCCAGACCACGGGGGTTGGAAAGCGTTGAAGCGCGAATTTTCATATACCACTCTCTCTCTCTCTCGAGTTTTCGCTGCACACACTGTCATAAACAGCTTTTCGCAGAGAGCTCAGGCAAAAGCTATATATATGCGCGCGCTTCCGTTGGCCTCAACGTAATTAATACCCGCAAGAAAAACGGCCTCTCTGCGCGCGCCCAAGAGGAAGGAAGAGAGAGTGGAAAGGTAATGCCGACGAGCAATAAGATCAGTTATTAAAAAATAAAGGCTCGAACTGGCCCGAGTGTGTCGCGCCGCGGCTCGCTTCCATATAATAAATTCGTGGCCGGAATAAATCTTGTGGAATAACGGCCTGAGAGAGACAGAGAGAGAGAGGGAGGATGGGTTGGCCCTGGCCGAGAAAATCCAAGTGAAATTATTCTTCGCTGCACACACACACACACACACACAGCCACCGCGACCTTATGTAATTAGCTGCTCTCGTAAATTGCCTAGTTCTCTGCGCCGCGTCCTCTCTGCTCATTTCTATACCGCTGCAGATATACGTACAAACGGGAGAAATTTTCTACAGTCTAGACTCGGTCCTGCGCTAAACATTTGGATAATATAGGAAACGACAAGGCCGCGCGTAGAAAAGCGCGAAATCCGTATGCGCGTCTAACGCTAGATTATTCGTGTAAAAATGTTTCGCGTCAGTGCGCGTTTTTACGCTCGCGCCTGAGCGAAATGCTCTTCTTCGCGCGCGGCGTTGCGCCAAAAAGTACACGCTGTTTGTTTTAATGAAAAAAATTTTTTACAACCCCCGGCCCGAGAGCGTGAGGAATCGCGGTAGACGGAAAGGCCCGCGCGGCGCTCCCGAGTAAAATAATATATTTCAGCTTGTTATGTCACTTTAAAAAAGCGACGGTGGGCGCCCCGCTGCCGTGTACGTATACGTGGAAAACGGTGGCGGGCGAGTGCTAGAAGAGAAAAAAAAGCATAATGAGATTAAGAGCGCGACGGCACGGGCGTAACGACGGGCCAGCAGCAGCAGCAGCACACCACCTCACCACCGCCCGTGTAATGAGCTTGAATGCCATATCTATATATAGACATGCATTGCAGCAGCGCGGCTATAGAATGGAAAATTGCGCGCGGCGCCATATTCGAAAATATATCGCTTGATTTATATTCCATCCTTTTTGCCCCCACCGGGCAATTTTCAGCTTTTCGGTTTTAACCGCGAATGAACGCAAATATATATATACGTATGCACGCTTGGGGGAAGTACTGGAACGAGATTAGGCGGATAATTGATTTAAATCTCGTTGCACTGCAGAGGTAGCGCAACTATATACGCGCGCGGGGCGGGTTATACTTTTACTCGTGCGCGCGGCTATTGTCGAATTTCCTCGGGGTAATGAGTTAGTTATAGCCGTATAGAACTGGCCAGTATAAACGCGCGTGGGTGTATTATTATTATACGCGGGGTGTTTGTACGGGCAGAAGAGCGTCGTATAATAAATTTTGAAATACGCGAGCTACAGCGTTGTGGGGGAAAAGAGAGGCCCCGCGATAGTTATATAGATGATGCTGCACACGAGATAAACAACTGTTTTAGGATGCGCAATAGATGAACGGCATTAATTAGCCGCATGCCCTACTCGCGACTGCGCAGACTGCGGATACGCTCAAACGGTCTGCCGATTAACATAAATTTTGTCGAGTTTCGGGCGCTCAGGAAGATCGAATGACCAGGTGCCTGTGTTGGCTTATATTCGTTATTACGTGTAATGCTCCGATATATCGAATAACGCTCTGTGTGCACTTTTTCTCGATCTCAACAAACGGCTTCTGTTTGTATACGCGATGAATTATAATGATTGTTTTAGATTATGACTGGGTACCGCCTGATAAGCCTGATTATATAATGGATAATTTGTATGTGTATAATTTGTCGAGAGTGCAGCGCGACTGATCGATAATAAGTGCACGTTGAAAGTTGCACAATTCGACGGATTACCTAAGTATAATATATATGTGTGTGTGTTAATTATAATATGTGTGTGTGTGTGTGTGTGTGTGTGTGTGTGTGTGTGTGTCCAATCAATTAAAGTTCGTCAACGAGTTATATCGAAATCGAATTATATCCTAAGCTGTGACGAGCACAGCGTTACAAAATTAGTCGATTTACTAAAGTTAAAAGATTGCAATAATGAAATAGAAGCTAAATAAAGTGGCGACGGGCAAAGCGGCGCGCGAATTAATAAGCCAGGTAAAATGGCAGGGTAATAGGGCTTTTAAAGGTGAGCGTAAAATATTATTAGCGAGGATTCTTTGAAACGAGGCGCGGCGTAAAAAATAAAAAGAAAAAGGAAGAAGGAGAAACCCTGCAAGCCAAGGGTATAAAGATAAACTTCTCTTAAATGCAAATATTTTCCGCAGTTGCGGCATTACAGGAGACACACACACGTAGACACAAACGCAGAAGAAAAAGAAAACAGAGAGGCAAGGGAATATACAGCAGCAGTAGTTCAAGAGAATAAGAGGGGAGAGTGAAAATGAGAGAGAGAGAACTGAGACTCGCGGCGAGAGCACGACAGTATCCTTCATTCCCAAGTGGCGCGGTTGTCAGGAATTCTAATTCTCGAATGAACCAACAGAGGGAGCATTCCAACCTTTCAGTGGCAAAACATTTTCCAGTCTATATCACAGTTCAATTTCTTGACCTGGATTTAGCTGCATTTTTTGAGCTTATGTGCACATTCCTCAAAATCAAGGGAAGTGTATTGTTAAATAAATGGCTCTCCTAAGAGCAGTCAAATTTATCTCCGTCTTATCAATTATGACACCACCATTTTCTGAAGTAAAAAATCTCCTTACTTAATGCTTTGAATTTTCGTTCATTGACAACATATTAAATCTTTAATTACGTACTTCGACATTGATTGCGGATATTAAAGCTGCGTATACTGGCGTAGATGTTAGAGAAGCTGCTTGTGCTTGAATTATTGAAAGTGCTAAAAGTCATTTGTTGAATGCTAAATCCTTCCAATGCTAAATCTAATTTATATAACAGTTCTTTACTCATTTTTTTTACTATATTACAGGTTCAATAAATGATAAAAGTTATGTTCCAAATTCGTAAAGATGGATTTAAAGATTCCGACATATGTGCAAAAAAGCTGATGAAAATACAAATAAAACCCGGCCAAGAAGTAGAGTTCTCTTGTGTCTCGATTGCTGTTCAAAGAAGAAAACTTTTGAAATATTTTTTGCAGCAGCTAAATCCAGGTCAAGAAATTGAACTGTGATATAGACTGGAAAGTCATTTGTTGAATGCTAAATCCTTCCAATGCTAAATCTAATTTATATAACAGTTTTTATTTATTTATTTATTTATTTATTCCAGAGTTACATTAAAATACATAACAGTTATCTAATCTAGCATAACAGTAGCATTATTTTCGTAATACACTAAAGACGCTAATAACTCCTGCAGAGGAAAATAATATTTCCTGTTCGCCGGTCCAGATTATACTATTGCTGGTTAGTTATACTGTATTTCACACAGCAATAACTGCCAGCTCTATCTATATCACTAACGCTTTCATTCTATACTATACTCATTCATTCTTTAACGTAATCATTCATACAAACTTTCACATTCAGACATTCAAAAATTTTGGATTTAAGGTATTTCACTTAATCCATATAATAATTATTCTATAAATTTGTATTCTTTTTGTAACATGCATAAAATTTATGTACTTAATTAGTATAACAATGATAAATAATATAAATAATATATGCTTATAACGATAACAACAATTTTACTTTGGTCTTATCGATGTTTGTTAAAGTTAAATTATACCTTATTTCTTCTAGTAATTACACTCTAATTGTTTGATTATTTTTACTTGTTTGTTTTTCTGTTTTATTTAATCAACCTAAATCAATTTTTGATGTGAGATGTTTTTGTTTTTATTCGTTATTTCTAACCCAGTCTTGTATTTTTCTGATGTTTATTTTTTTTTTCATGTCAATAATTTTATATTCGTTTGGAAGTCTGTTGTATATATTGATTGCTTTACTATAACTATTTTTATTACTAACAGTCTTATAATTTTTAGGCAGGAGTACCAATTTCTTTCTAGTCTTACTGGCTGAGTTAATGTACTGTTCTTTAATATTATTGTATTCTTGTCGTAAGCTTTCATATGCAAATAATTGTTTGATATTTAATGAAATTCTTGCTGGAAAGGTGTTTTTATTTATTATTTTCAGAATTCTCCTTTGTATTGTTTGTAATAAGTGTAATATATTTTGATAAGCACCTCCCCAAGCAATTATGCCATAGCTAATCAAACTATGGAAAAATGCATAGTATATTATTTGCATTGTTTTCACATTCATGTATTTGGATATTTTGTTGAAAACAAAAATAAGATATCTGGTTTTATTTATAAGTTGTTTTATATGTTCTTCCCACCGCATGTTAGTATCGAAAATAACACCCAGATATTTTGTACTTTTCACTCTTTTGAGTGTTTCATTATTGATTTTAATTTCTATTTTTTTTTGTACGCTATCACAGTAATTTCCAAATGTTATATATACTGTTTTATGTATATTTAGAGTTAGTTTATTTAGACTGAGGCATATAGCTACTTCTTCTAGATACTTGTTCATTTTGCTTTCTACTTCATTCCATATTTTCCCTATTGTAATTACTGTAGTGTCGTCCGCATATGACATTATAGAATTTTCCGGCATATCTATTAGCAAATCGTTGACATACAGTATAAAAAGTAAAGGGCCAAGTATAGTTCCTTGCGGAACTTCAATATTTATATTTTTTAAATTACTATTATGTTGTCCTATCCTTACTGTTTGGCATCTATTGCTGAGGTAGCTAGTAATTAACTTGTGCCCCATTCCTCTCACACCATACGCATACAACTTATCCAAAAAGATTTTATGATTTACTGTATCAAACGCCTTTGCTAAATCTAGAAATGTAATTGCAATTGGTTTACTTTGGTCTAGGTTTTCATATATAATTTTAGATATAAAGCTTAATGCGACTTTTGAACCAATATTCTTTATAAAACCGAATTGTTTTTTACTTATTATTTTACCTTTATTTATGAAGTTGGTAATTCTGTTATGTATTATTTTTTCCAAGATTTTGGCTATATTTCATATTAAAGATATGGGTCTATAATTTCCCATGTCATTTTTTTTCCTGCTTTGTATATTGGAATAACTTCTGCTGACTTTAACATATCAGGCCATATTGCCATTTCTATGCAAAGATTTAAAGCATACGATAATGTATCAACTATAAGTATTGAAATTGTTTTCAAGACTATGGCATTTATTTTGTCTATACCGCCATTTTTTTTTTTTAGTTTATCTATACATAATTTGATCTAATTTCAATTTATTTTATTTTAAATAAATATTGTTTATTAATTTAATTTCGACACGTATTACAGAATGTTTATTAAGTGCAATAGCCCAAACAGGGGCAATCGTAGAATGTAAGTTTAACTTTAAGTGAACCGGGCCTATGTACAGGTGATTTTGATTACCTCTTTAGAATGCGAGTTGCTCTGTTATATGGATTGTATAATTGGATGTAAACTTGTATGCTTTGTACTCTGGTAAATAAATCAATAAATAAATTAAGTAAGGAGATTTTTAGTTCAGATGAAAGTGGTTCTGACAATGAAGAAGGCAGTGACGACGGGGAAGAATACAAAAATAATAAGCAAGACGTTAAAGATGGTGGTGTCATAATTGACAATACAGAGACAAATTTGAC